>JADBJO010000964.1:585000-595000 GCA_016801955.1 Conus betulinus | reverse complement strand
GCGAAGCACTGGATACCTTAAGAAACAAATGAAGGGGAAACTGGCCAATTCTTTGAGAAATTTACTCCTAAGGTCTTGATAGAGGGAGCACTGAAAAAAAAAAAAGTGCTCGTTCTCTACCTGATCACGGCAAAATGGGCACGCTTTGTCCTTTTTCTGTTTTACTATAGCGATGCAGGTTGTTATTCAGTGGAAGCAAATTAAACCTTGTTCGTGTAATGGCAATGCGGAAACAGTAGTAATTCGTATCCAAAAGATATCTTTCCTTTTGAAAAAAGACTTAAAATTAGTATAACATTCGTATCTCTCACGGTCTAGTATGGTGCCAGTCCCTTCTTGTATGAACATATCAATGCGCCCTTGTTTCAACACATTTAGGAACATTTTAACGTCTCCAACTCCATGTAACTACACAAAATTAAAACCTGTTGAACACAAGATTTCTCTTACCTTTGAGACCCAGCACTGTTTTCCAGATCTGCCTAATTCCAACAGCATCAAATATGCTTTCTGAGGTAACCTTACAGGTTTCATCTGTGAACGTCTAAACCAGTATCATAAACAAGTATTAATGTATAATGGGTATCGACCCAAATCTCCGTATACCATTTTGTTTGGCGTAATTCCTGGAACACCCAGAAATCTTTTGCATGCCAACATGTGTACTTTTTCGGAATATTCTAATCTGTGTAATCCCCATATTTCGGCAGGCAGCATACATCAAGACTGGTTGAATCTTGGTGTCAAAAACCTTGATAAAAGTACTTTCCGTCATTTCCCTGTATTTTTGTTTAAAGATTCTGCTGAGTTGAACTACTGAGCGACAGACAGACAGTCAAACAGATAGTGACAGCGACAGTGATAGAGATTGAGATAGAAACACACACACACACACACACACACACACACACACACACACACACACACACACACACACACACACTTCTCTCTCTCTTCTCTCTCTCTCTCTCACACACACACACACACACACACACACACACACACACACACACACACACACACACACACACAGAGCCAAAACAGACAGTATCAGTACGGATTTTCAAAGACATGAAAATGAAATTAAAAGACGTCAGACAAGCCAACTGCTTTCTCACTCGGTTATATTATAGATACTCTGAGTCTGTAGGAATAAACATGCTTTACATGTTCATTTGTCAAGTGTTTTGTTTTCCTTGCTTGACTTGTATTTCGTTTCATGGGAAGTTTTCAATAACACTCTCTCCTGCTGCATGGCCTTCTGAGTTACAAGTGCTGTAGTGTACATGCAGCCATTTTTGTTTAGATCCAAGGTCATGGACCTTAACCATGTGTAAATTGGACAGAGGACAACGCTTGTCCATTTGGAATATATTCAGCCTGCTTTGGAAGGTACAGACTGATATCATGGCCAGCGGCCATTTCCACTGTGCAACTACTGTCTGTCACCGTCTTACTGGAGATGCATTTCCTACACAGCGGGCAGTTTAGGTGAATGCTGGGCTACCTTTGGTTCAAAAACACTCGCATTTTAGCATGCAAAATTCGTTCTCTTCCTAAGGGGGATGTGTAATTTCAGGACAAAACAGAGTGGCATGTGATTCCCCTGTAAAAGGCATCAACTAGCCCTGCACCACTACATCGCTCAAACAGGGTTTGCAGCAGGAGTTGGTTTCCTGCACAGTGCACATATCTTAAAGTACAATTTCTAATACACATGCGTGTTAGATCACACACACACACACACACACACACACACACACACACACACACTCACACACACACCTATGCAAGTGTGCAGCAGCAACACCACTACACCTGTATCTCCGAAGTCGTCGTCAGTGGCCGGCAAGCCACTCACACGCATGTGTCGATTGCAGCTGACAAGGATTGGCAACTGACGCTGTGACGACAAAAAAAAAAACCCGTAAGCGACGGCTGAGAATCGATAGTTAGTCAAAGGACATCTCTAGGGAGGGGGAGGTCGGGTCTAATGTTGAAAGAGCAGCTGAATAGAGCCTGTTCCCTCCCTCTCCCTGCCATCTCCCTCCCGCTCCCCCCCTCCCTCTCCACCTACTATCCCTGGCATTGCTTGCTGCAAAGGACGTTTGCAATTAAACGGAGAAGAACACATTAGAACGTGTGTGACGGGGAAGAGTCTTCGCCTGTAGCTCAGCACCCATCTGATAAGCTGACACATGCCAGGAGTGCTGTTTGGATCAGCCTAAAAAAAAAAAATGCAAACAAAACTAACAAAAATAGATTTACGAGAATAGAATCTCAGCTCAAATGCTCCCCCATTCCCTGTTTTTTTTTTTTTTTTTTTTTCTTATTTGGATTTTTTTTTTTTTTTGTCTCTTGTAAAGTGTAAGTACAGGAGCTGATTGGAAGGCATGAATATAAAGACAAGAAATCAACATGAAGTCGTTTGTGAAATAAGACGTTATGAGAGAGAGACAGAGAGAGAGAGAGACAGAGACAGAGACAGAGACAGAGACAGAGAGACAGAGAGAGAGAAAGACACACAGTCAGACAGACAGATACAGAGACAGATAGACAGTCAGACAGACAGTCAGATAGGAGATAGAAGGGAGACAGAGAGGTACAGACAGGCAGATAATTATATAAACAGGCAAAGAGAGGAAAACAGAGACACAACGAGGATGTAATGTAACATGGAGAGAGAGAGAGAGAGAGAGAGACAGACAGACAGACAGACAGAGACAGACAGACAGACAGACAGGGGGGACAGGACAGATAGACAGGCAGACAGACAGAGAGGGGGTACAGGAACAGGCAGACAGACAATGTAGTATGAATGTTCAAGACCATGTAAACGAGATTAGAAACACTTGAAACAAGTCTGCCAGTTTCTGGCTTACATACGTAAGGTATTTCAAGTCAGTGTTAAGCTGTGTACCTATTCCTTATCGGGTGTTTTGTTTTCCTTACCAGCCTTTCATTTCACTTTGTGGAAAGTTTTCTGTGACTTTCTATTTAATCTGGTCCTATGACCTTCTTAGTTACCAGTGACCATAGTTTAAGTTGTAGCTTTTTGGATCAAAGGTCATGGACCTAAAGCATCTGTCAATTGGACAGAAAACAGGATTCGCCCATTTGGAAGAAGTTCAGCCTGTTTTGGAAGGCACAGATTGAAATCAGCACTAATGGCCACCTCCACTGTGAAACTGCGGTCCGTCACTGTCTTATTGGAGATGCATGTCCTACACAGGCTGCAGGTGTTGAGAAGCCTCAGTGAGCGCTGGGCTAGCTTTCGATCAAAGCTCACTCTTTTTGCTGGACAAAACGCTTTCTCTTCCTTAAGGCACGGTGCACCCTAAGGACAAAATACAGGGTGACGTGTGATCCGTTTGTAATCAGAATCGACCAGACCTACACCAGTGCATTGCTGAAACGGTTCTTGGAGATGGATTTCGGATTCCTGTGCATGCGTATCTTAGTGTGCAAGTTCTAATGAAAATGCAATGTTAGATCTCTCTCTCTCTCTCTCTCTCTCTCTCTCTCTCTCTCACTCTCTCTCTCTGTCTCTCTCTCTCTCTCTCTCTCTCTCTCTCACACACACACACACACACACACACTCTCTCTCTCTCTCTCCCTCTTCTCT
The DNA here is from genome assembly GCA_016801955.1 of Conus betulinus. NCBI lineage: Eukaryota > Metazoa > Mollusca > Gastropoda > Neogastropoda > Conidae > Conus > Conus betulinus. The sequence continues at coordinate 591,375 of JADBJO010000964.1, read as the reverse complement.
CTCTCTCTCTCTCCTCCCCCACACTCTCTCTCTCTCTCTGCCTCACACACACACACACACACACACACACACACACACACACACACACACACACACACACACACACAGCATGCATGCACGCGCGCACGTACACTGACACTCCAACACCACACCACCGCCATCGCCACCACCACCACCACCCACTACCACCACCATCACCACCCGTACCACTTCTATCATTACCTCCCTTCAAGTCAGTAAGCGGCACATCACTTAACAGGGATTTGTCTGCTGTTTTGCCATTTGCTCTGGTCGGGATTTGCAAGTGAAACTTACATAAAAAAACACAAACAAAATCAACAGCACCGTATGCAGTAGTTGAAATAAATGCTTCACTAAAAGACCTCTCCAGGAACTTTGGGTAACTATATGAGGAAGGAAGATGGAGGCGGAGGGTGAGACGGAGGCAATGAGGGGAGAAAAGTGAAGGGGGGGGGGGGGGGGGAGGGATTTGCTGACCAAGTGAGAAATATCAGGATGGTGAACTGACCGAGTAATTACCCTGTCTCGCCAGCTGATGAGCGCAGGCTGATGCGTAGGTATACATTAAATATCACAAATCAAAAAACGTTTTTTTTTTCTCTGCGCTTTTGGATAGCTCACTATATCGTGTTATCCTTTTGATCCGATAAGACGATGCATTAAATGTGTGTGTGTGTGTGTGTGTGTGTGTGTGTGTGTGTGTGTGTGTGTGTGTGTGTGTGTGTGTGTGTGTGTGTGTGTGTGTGTGTGTGTGTGTGTGTGTGCAAGTGTGCAAGTTTGGTTCTACAAAATCACTTATCTAATATCTAATAATATGAATGGTGACACTTTATTCACTCACTCACACACACACACACACACACACACACACACACACACACACACACACACACACGCAAGCGCACAAGCACACGTCAGCAGCATCACCATTACCACAACACACTACTACCATCCCCATATCTCCGAAATTGTCAGTGGCCGGCAGGTCACTCACACGCATGTGTCGATTGCAGCTGACAAGGATTGGCAACTGACACTGTGACGACAAAAAACCCGTAAGCGACAGCTGAGAATCAATAGCTGGTCAAAAGACTTCTCTGGGGGAGGCGGAGGGGGGGGGGGGGGGGGGGGGGGAGAAAGAAAGGAAGTGGAAGGGGGCAGATCTGGGGCAGACATATAGAGAGAGCTGTTGAATGGAACTCAAACATTCCCTGCCCCCCTCCCCCCCCCCACCTGCCCCTCCCCTCCTTGCCTCCACCTCGCTCTTCTCCTCCTTGTCTCCCCACTAAAACATGCTTTTGGCTAGGGCCTTTGGAACCCTAGGCATATGAAGACCTTGGATTGTTTCTGTGGCACAATCTGTCTGCCCCTGTGAATCAGATTCAACTGACAAACTGAAATATGTATGCCAGGAATGTTGTTTGGATGACTGACAAAGACAACAACGAAAGAAACAGGTATTGAGGAGGACAGAACGTCGGCTCATGTGGCATCTTTTTTTTTTTTCTCTTCTTCTTCTTCTTCTTCTTCTTCTTCTTCTTCTTCTCTTCTCTTCTTCTCCTCCTCCTCTCTCTCTCTCTCTCTCTCTCTCTCTCTCTCTGTGTATGTGTGTGTGTGTGTGTGTGTGTGTGTGTGTGTGTGTGTGTGTGTCTGTGTGTCTGTGTGTGTGTGTGTGTAAAAGATAGATAAAGAGGTAGCTGAATAAACTGATAGAAAGACCGACAGACAGACCGACAGACAGACATTCGGACTTGATGCATGACTGTTCAAAGACATGTGGTCGAAATGAGAAGACTAAACGAGCTAGTTGTTTTCTCTTTCGGGTATTACACAATACATCGCGTCAGTGTAAGCCTTTTCACCATTTCAGGTCTCATCTCTAACTTCATCTTTCTGATCTCATAAACCTTTCTTTGACTGTATGTCTGGCTCTCAACATGAAGCTGGCAGGGCCATTTGTAGACTGGATATGATGGTGTTATTGATGTTAGGGGCTCAGTTCAGTGGGTCGCCTCCCCCATCCCTCCTCTCCCTCCCCTTCTCTTTCTCCACTTTGTGTCTTGGTCTTGCGTCACGCGCCTCCAATCATTTGCACCCTCATTCCCCTCCCCTCCCCCCACCCACACCACCTCCACTCATTTCCCAGAATGCACTTAGCACTGATATTTCGTCACGTAGTGTTATTTATTCCATTTCATTTTATTCATGAAATCATCTGTCTCTTTATTTTATCTATTTATCTATTCATTCATTCATTCATTCATTCATTATGTAATCTAATTTTTGCCTTCCTTTTGTGTACTGAACTATTTCATATTTCCATTCACTTATTGATCTATCTATTTGTTTATCTATTTATGTACGAAAAGCCGAATTCCTAACATACCCTCTTTTGCCTTTACTTACTGCGAAATGTATGGCATTCCTAATTTTACGTGATCATTGTATGGGTGGTTGCACCTATTTGAAAGATCCCAGATCATGAATTATAGACGACGTGTCCCCAGTTCGTTTCATAATGTGTGACTTGGGTGTGTCGTGGCCTTATCGGGATAACCAGGTTTTTACGGGAGTTGAGAAGCGCCGGCGAGCTCTGTGCTGTACTTGGTTCAAAGATACCACTTAATTTCTCTTTGCCAGTTCAAAGCCCTGCCTTTCCATTCAGGCGACAGGCACGATAAGGACATAGCGAGCTGTGTGACATATGAACCGTTTGCGATGGGTATCGACCAGCCCTTTTCTGCCGTATGATCATCAAAACAGTCATATAGCAGGCTTTCGGTTTGCCCCGCGACGTGTCTTGGAGTGCCAGTTCATATGAATCTGCTGTGTTACGTCCATTGAATCAGCAGGCCAAAGTGGACTGTCACAATTTTTGGTGTTGCTGCTGCCCACCGTTTCAGGATCTGCAGGGTATGAGTCGGTCCGTTGGTATTCTTCTGAAATCCCTGAAAGGTTTACTTTGTTTGTGATGATGGAGAATTGTGATGATTTTGTGGAATGTTTGCAACTTTCCGTACAAAGCCAGTTTGCTTGGTTAGCTGGGGAGGGGTTGTTTCAACGGTCCAGACTAACGCTGTTTCTTAAGCATAACGTATTTTCATGTTTAGGTTAGTACTAATAGTTTTCATTTCATTTTGTATTTACTAATAGCTTTCAGTTCGTTTCGTATCTTTTCTTCATTGTAGTACTTTGAGAAGGGGCTATATTCAAGGCTGAATAATCTCTCTCTGTCTCTCTCTCTCTCTCTGTCTCTCTCTGTCTCTCTCTGTCTCTCTCTCTCTGTCTCTCTCTCTCTCTCTCTCTCTCTCTCTCTCTCTCTCTCTCATTGTTTTTGTTCAAAGCCTCTAAGTATAGAGAAAATGTTCACTTCTTGAAACTGCTTTCGACTTACGCGTGTTTGGTTCTGTAATTTAATTTCATTGCTTATTACCGTTATGGTATGATGTTTCATTCACCCCTACATTACGGGTCTTGGCCTATTACGTGAAGAAATCATCTGAATCTGAATCTCTCTCTCTCTCTCTCTCTCTCTCTCTCTCTCTCTCTCTCTCTCTCTCTCTGTGTGTGTGTGTGTGTGTGTGTGTGTGTGTGTGTGTGTGTGTGTGTGTGTGTGTGTGTGTGTTGTTCTTCAGTTTAACGTCCTTCCACTAAAAGTGATTCAGACAAATGTGTGTGTGTGTGTGTGTGTGTGTGTGTGTGTGTGTGTGTGTGTGTGTGTGTGTGTGTGTGTGTGTGTGTGTGTGTGTGCTCGCGCGTGTCCATGTGTGTGCGCGCGCTTCTCGGGGTGCGCGCTTACTCGTTGATGGGAGCAAATGCTCTCTTCTTTCATTTATAAACGCACAATGTCCCCGATTTTCATGGAGTATTTAGATAACTATCAACGCAATGGATCTCACTGCGGCAATCACATCATCATTATCAGACATCAACATCATGTTTTCCCCGCTAGGATATGCAGAATATCTGCCCGTAATCGATCAAGCACACGAAGACCTATTGTCAGCATGACATCGGGCTCCCCTTTTGACGAAGTGCGTTGCGTAATCTGTATAACACATGCACTGTGTTCTTCACTATTGCTCTTGCTACTACTACTACCACTGCTGTTCTTGCTGCTGCTGTTGATTGGGCTCTTTGCTTTCTTCCTTCCCAGGCAAAGACACAGCAACATGTGGAGTTCTATGGAGATGATGACGTTCAACTCCGAAGTGGCAGGGCCAGTTGTGTGGAACAGACAATACTGTCTGTCTCTTGATTCGGTCCTGGCGGAGAAGACACTGAAAACAGAGCGGAGATACGCTCTGACAATGTGTTCGTGGATCATTTTCCAGACGTGTGCTGGGGAAGTGGAAAACGTGTCAAGCTTTTTGTTTCCTTTTGGTTATTGGAATGTCACCACGCAAGCGGTCGAGGCAGTATGAAGATGAACACTTGTGTAGATTTAGTCTCGCGTCAGGTCTTCTCGCCTCTCTTAGGATTTCTATTCGTGTACAGCTTTCTTTGTTCAGATTTCTTTGTTTAATCTAATGTCAGCTGCAGCCACTACACTACTACTACTACTACTACTACTACTACTACTACTACTACTTTTTCTTTTCTTCTCCTTCTTCTTCTCTTCTCTTCTTCTTCTTTCTTGGTGCTGCTGCTGCTTCTTACTACTACTACTACTACTACTTACTACTACTGCTGCTGCTGCTGCTTCTTCTTCTTCTTCTGCTGCTGCTACTACTACTACTACTACTACTACTACTACTACTACTCCTCCTGATGCTGCTGTTACGGCATTACTGTTATTGCTGCTGTGGCTGTCGCTGCTGGTATAGCTACTGACAGTACTACTTTACTGCTGCTGCTGCTTCTCTGCTAATACAACTACTGTGTTGTTATTGTTGTTGCTGTTGTTGTTGCTGCTGCTGCTGCTGCTGCTGCTACCGTTGTAATTGTCAACGCTACTACTGCTACTGCTAATACCACGACTGCTGCTTTTGTTGCTGACGATACTGCTGTTGCTGTCGCTTCTACTGCCATTAGCACTGCTGCTACTACTCTTATTGCTGCTACTTCTGCAGCTATCGTTGCTAATGACGCCACTGCTGCTACGGACATTGGTAATGCTCCTGCTGCTACTACTACTACTACTACTACTACTGTCATTTTAAAGCAGACAGTCACCAGTGACTTTTTCTTCCGTGGCCTTAGGCATATACAACGAAACGAACCTGTCTCCAAAAGGCAACCCGATTACCCTGGCTCGTCCAATACTTTCATAATATTGATCCTACAGCCAATCCAAAGTTTCGATGCATTACCAAAATTGCCCGTAAGGGAGAGAACTCCGATGACATGCATTTCGCTTCCCCCCCCCCCCCCCCCCCCCCCCCCCCCCCCCCCCATTGCCCGCAGCCTCCTCCATCAAGGACTAATGGACAATAAGGACATGGGGGAAATGTGAAGAAGGGACGTAGGAGAAGCACGAGAAGAACGGAGGCGTGTGTGTGTGTGTGTGTGTGTGTGTGTGTGTGTGTGTGTGTGTGTGTGTGTGTGTGTGTGTGTGTGTGACGGGGGGGGGGGAGAGGGATGGAGGAAAAAAGAGGGGAATCAAAGGCAGATAGGGCAGGAGGGGAATGAGTGTCTTTTAGATGTAGGAAGCGTGGAAAGCTTGTTACGTTTTAGGGCGAGAGGTGGTGTGTGTGTGTGTGTGTGTGTGTGTGTGTGTGTGTGTGTGTGTGTGTGTGTGTGCGTGCGTGTGTGTGTGTGTGTGTGTGTGTGTGTGTGTGTGTGTGTGTGTGTGCGTGCGTGTGTGTGTGTGTGTGTGTGTGTGTGTGTGTGTGTGTGTGTGTGTGTGTGTGGATTATCTGCCCTTTCTGGTAGTCTAGGGATTTCAGTGTTGAAGAAGCTGAAAGACGCAGAGGTTGTAATTATACAAGGAGACTGTAATCATAACTTTCAAAATAAAACTGCTGCATTTTTTCTGGAATGAAAGGTTCACAATCAGTTTGAAGGACGTATTAAAAAGAGAAATGAAAAAGGTGGATACAAATTATGTGAATAATGTAGTGAAAGTGCTTGTGATACGACCGATCCAATCCAAATAGGAAAACAAAACAAAGTTCTCTCCAAAGTCATTTGCAAAGAAGGGGTGTTGCATACATACTGTCTGATTATTTAATCATCAATCAATCCATTAGCAAATTAATAATCAACTAACTAAATCATGCATTTCATTTATGTATCATTTTGTCGTTGCTGTCGTTTACGTGCGGAAGGAACGTGAATGTCTTTTGCGACATATGCAGAGCTTTCCAATGATATGACTTCCAGGACTGTTGAGCCGAAAAGATGTAGTTCACT
>JADBJO010000964.1:570000-580000 GCA_016801955.1 Conus betulinus | reverse complement strand
TCAATAATTCAATCAGTAGTTAGCCATCGATAGTTCTTCGGACAATATTTGATAGAAATTCTAGTCAACATTCTAAAATCAATAATCAAAAATCGATGTTCACAAACAAAAGATAGGTTTAAACGTCATACATGCTTTCTGTCAGAGCCCTTTTAAATTAATATTCCTCTCTTTCCTTCGTACCCAAAGGTCAAAAATCAAGAAAATCAAAAAACAAAAAACAAAAACAAAAAAAAAAAAACAAACAAACAAAAAAAGAATTAGAACATCGAACATCAAACATCAATCAAAATCAAAATCGAAAATCAAAATCAACATCCAGATCAAAATCGGACACAAAAATTGCTTAGTCGAATTCGCCTTCACAACTTCTGGTTGATGTCTTGGCTTTGGGTTGTGTGTTTACATGTCTGCTATGCTATTACCTCTATATATATATATATATATATATATATATATATATATATATATATATATATATATATATATATATTTGTTAAAAATAGTATGATAAAAGTGCCGGTGTTATATGGCCTGATGTCACTGTTTGCACGTGCGGATTGGCTGCACGTATTGTTCGTTTTTTTGGGGTTGTTTACAGTTCAGGGTGCGTTTGCTGACAACGATTTCCATTTGTGCCTGCAGTTGTTTACTATTTTTACTATTTCTACTTTAGTATTTAGGGTTGCTAAGTATGGTTTGCATAGTATTAACCATTTTTTCTGTTGAACATAGGTTGCATCTTTTTGAAATGTTGTTGTATGGTGATGCCCTTTTTATGATTTTTCAGGATATGTTATAGTTTATTTTTTGTCTTTAAGTCTCCAAATATATTTGCTCAGTTCTGTTTGGTTTTTGTATTTTTCTTTGTGTTGAATGACTGTTTATGGTTTGCGTATCTGGTTTTGAAGTGATTTTCAGTGATCCTATATGTATGTTTCTTTTCATTTTCTGATGTCACAGTGGCTTGGTATACAATGTTGTTATAGAGGCATTTGTTGCTTAAGGGACACTGTTCTCTTTTTAGCACAATTGCAGGATTTCCTTTCTTCACCTTCTTTGCTGTGTTGCTTTTCATTTTGTTGGATGAATCAATATATTTTTTAAGGTTAGGCATGCATGAATATGATAGTTTGATGGTGTTCTTGTTGAATATTTTGGACAATTTGTGTTCTTTTGGGAAGGATGCTGTCAAAATTTTGAAAAATTCTTTCCCTACGTTTGTTTTTACTCGTCCATCATATGGAGGTTGTACCATGTGATTTTCCTTTTCCTGCTTTTTTTTTGTTTTTGTTCATGTTGTTATCTGGGTTGTATTGTAGTTTGTAGCTGTAACCACTTTTTTGCAATGCCTCTTGGTATTCTGCTGCTGCATTGTTGAATACTCTTTCATTATGTGACAGATTAGATAATCTCTTTTGTTATGCCATTGGGTATGGTTTTTAGTATAGATGGTGTGGGTGGTTGCTATTGATGTTTACATAAATGGGTGTGTCATTAGGTTTCTTGTATGGTTTATATATGTGGTTGTTGAGGTCAAGTGTTATGTCTAAGTAGTTCACTACCTAGGCACAAATGGAAATCGTTGTCAGCAAACGCACCCTGAACTGTAAACAACCCCAAAAAAACGAACAATACGTGCAGCCAATCCGCACGTGCAAACAGTGACATCAGGCCATATAACACCGGCAGTAGGCGCCCCAAAACCATCCTGACGAGAGCGCTGGCTCGAAACAGATCTGTTGATTTTTTAAAACTTCCTTTTATCATACTATTTTTAACAGATGTTGCTCCCCAAGGGGTTGAGCACCTTAAGATTTTATTAGGCGTTTTAGCAGTATTTATATATATATATATATATATATATATATATATATATATATGTCTTACTATGCTGTTACCTATAATAATGTTTCGATTGTATCTTCTTGTGCTTTAGTTTGTATTAGTTTGTGTAACAAGCTTACATTAAGCATTTCTACTTACTAATTAATGCGAACTCTACTTCAGAACAGCCTTCTTTTAGAATTGCATCCATATTTTATTTATTACTTAGCATTGCGTAATAGACGTACATGGCAACGTCTCTGATAATTTCTGTCTTAGTTTGTTGCAGTATTCCTTGTAGAGTTTTGTTAGGTAGGTTCTTAAAATGTTTCTGTAGATACTTCTCCCTTGGTTGCTTATATTTGGGACATCTTATTAGGAAATGTAGTTCGGTTTCTTCGTTAGGACAAAAGGGGCATGCTGTTTTCTGCTGTCGTATCTTTATATTTCTTATTTATATTTATTTCGCTTATGCCGAGTCTAAATTTAACTAGTGCTCTTTTAAACTTTGAAATTGTTATGTCTTTGACATGCTGTTCTAGCTGGTGTGTTGTTTTGAATGTCCTGTAGCTTATATACCTCTCGCTATTTTCGATTGTACTATGCGAGAGAGAGAGAGAGAGAGAGAGAGAGAGAGAGAGAGAGAGAGAGAGAGAGAGAGAGGGGGGGGGGGGGGGAGTGTGGGTGCGTGTTCTGTAACACAAAATGAAAAATTGAAAATAATCATGTCTTTCGTTTCATCTATGTTGTGTCCTTTGTAAAAGAGGTATAGTTCGAAGTGGAGATATTTGATAATTGAGACTTACCATCAATGGGAACGTGTTGTAACTGCTCTCATTGCGGCAGCATGATCGATTTTTTTAGATGTTGAACTGCATGAAACCGGGTCACCAAAACAAAACTGAAAAATCTGATGGTATTATGGCCACAATTACTCACTACAGAGATATGTCTATTCCGTTGGATGAGTTAATTCAGTCTACAACAATAGGTTATATGAGACTGATCCATAGTGGGAGAAACACACACACACACACACACACACACACACACACACACACACACACACACACACACACACACACACACACACACACACACACACACACACACACGCACACACACACAGATGCACGCACACGCACACACGCGCGCGCACGCACACACGCACGCACACACACACACGCACACACACACACACACACGCGCACACACACACACACACACACACACACACACACACACACACACACACACACACACACACACACACACACAACACACACACACACACACACACACACACACACACACACACACACACTGCAACGTTTTGCAGCTGCCAGAAGGATGACCTCAGACACTATGCGCTAGAGAGAGAGAGAGAGAGAGAGAGAGAGAGAGAGAGAGAGAGATGTGTTTGATAAAAAATAAGTTAGCAATTGATAAAGCAAAAGTTATGAATGGTGTGTGTGTGTGTGTGTGTGTGTGTGTGTGTGTGTGTGTGTGTGTGTGTGTGTGCACGCGCGCGCGCGCGCGCGCGCGTCTCATACGCATTCTCATAAATACACCGACACAAAAAGACATGCGCACAAACAGAAAAAAATCAAGAATATTCTGTGTACTGTATTTTTTGTGTGTAATATCTGATAATGTCAAGCAATTCTACAATATGAGAACAGACTTGAAAAGAAAGCAGCAACACACACACACACACACACACACACACACACACACACACACGACAAGCCAATATGTAAACAACAAAACATGTAAAACCCATCGGCGTATTTCCGTTCATCAAATCCGATTTATTTATTTTCATCAGTTCACTACATGCTGTGGCGCTTTCCATTTTTTTTTTTTTTATATAATCTGGTCTCAGAGCGCCTCATTTTCTGATCTTGTCATTCATTTGGACAGATCCAAGCAGGACACAGATAAGATTATGAAATGAGAAGATTCCATCTTTCACATGCAAAAACTGGCAAGTTTGTAATTATCTTTTTTTAATTGGTTGTTTTCTTTGGTTTTTTTTGCAAGGTAGTGGAGATAGTAGTTGTGTAGGTGAACGGTTTTTTTTTTGTTGTTGTTGTTGTTGTTTTTTGTCCTCGTTTTTTTTTTTTTTTTTTTTTTGTCTCCATATTTTTCACTCAGATAATGCAAAACCTCTCCAGCAAACCCACAGATCTCCACATCGTTTTAATCAAAGTCTTTTCAAAGAGCTGCTGTTTGTGTTCGATAACTTGCAACGCGACACTACCGCCATGATGCGATGCGTGAGACTCGGAACGGGTTCATCAATAAAGAATTTGACAGGCCATCACACAGACGAGATTCAAAAGCCCAGCGAACGGTCTGCGATCCCATCATGCTTGCAACCAAGATGGCGGATTTTGAGCCTGCGGCAAACGCGGGCGAGTCACACACTCACGCGATCCTTCACGTTCAAAAAGAGTAGTGGGGGAGAAAAAAAAAAAAAAAAAAAGAAAGAAAGAAGCAAAAAAAAAAAAAAAAAAGACAACATGGGTGTGGATTAACGACGAATGTCTTTTCCAGTAGCGGGTATGCAAATGAAGAGAGGATGTTTTCTCGTTGTCCGACAAGAAATGTCACACGCGGCAAATGAAAGGTACGGGCGCGTGTTCGGCTTGCCTGTCAAGAAACCAATCGCTCTGATGATGAGGAACTCGCGTGCCCGGCCTATTGATTTGAGCGCTTAACGCTTCGCTCTTTTGGCAGTTGCAGCGATCCCGAGCAAAATGATGCATGGGAGAAATAACAATTAACAAGAGGATATTAAGGGGAATAGACAAAAAAAAAAAAAAAAAAAGAAAAAAAAAAAAAAAAAAAAAAAAAAAGAAAAAAAAAAGGATCAACTCAAAACGCGCCTCGGATCAAACCCCAAAGATTACTGTCACCCCCGCTTAGAAATACGACGAGACAGAGAGAGAGAGAGAGAGAGAGAGAGAGAGAGAGAGGAGAAAAAAAAAAAAAAAAAGGGAAAACGAACGACTTCTTTAATCAGAAGGCCACTGGCCCATTCTGATGGGGCCTCAATCCGATCACAATACAGTTACAAACGATATAATCATATACAGTGTAAATACATATGTACAATACAGTTACAAACAATTATTATATAACAGTGTAAATACATATGTAGAGGTACAATGCAAAATGACAGATTGAACATCTACCTAATGGCTACGGTGCGTCTTGCGAAGGCTTTATACGAGTACAATGACAAGTTACACCGGTATGTGTGTGTGTGTGTGTGTGTGTGTGTGTGTGTGTGTGTGTGTGTGTGTGAGAGAGAGAGAGAGAGAGAGAGAGAGAGAGAGAGAGAGAGAGAGAGAGGGTAGAGAAAAAGGAGGAAGAGGAGATTAAAGGAAGGGGTAGACACACAGACGGAGAGGAAGATGGAGAGCAAGACGGACGTAGAGGAGATGTTGTTCGTTTTTACCTTTTTTTAATCCACGTCGTTTAAAGCCCATCCGACCGCAAGGGCCATATCTAGGCTGCCGTTTCGTTAAAGTCATTACACAACTGCTTATAATAATAATACAATAATGATGACAATGATTATAAAAACAACAAAAGATAATAATAATAATAATAATAATAATAATAATAATAATAATGATGATGATGATGATGATAATGATAATAATAATACTAATAATAAAAATAACAATAATCATAATGATGATGATATGATGATGATGATGATGATGATGATGATGATGATTACTATTATCATTATCTTTATTATTGTTCTTGTTATTATCATAACCAGCAGCAGCAGCAGTAGCAGCAGATATTAATAGTAATTAGTATAACATGTGAAAAGTTGCTTAAGATATGTCTTCCGTAAAACCTTAGATCAGTTGAAAAACATTCATCTGATAAGGACCTACAACAAGTCATGTTCATTGGATCATGCGTGAATAAAATGTTCATGACGCTGTCTGTAAAGTGAATATGTCTGACATCACGTAGGATCCAACAGTCAATAACATATTTTACAGTGAGTGGTACATCGCTTCGCCACTGACCTTCTTCACCCTCTAAAAGACCCCCTTAAAGAACAGCTCTGCTTCTGAGGTCATGTCTGTCTCAAAGTCTGGAAGGACCAGCAGAGGGAAGTCCTCGCTTTGAGACTCAGGATCGCTACTCTATTGTGAAAAACCCTGCTTTGAAGAGAAGAGAAAAAAAAGCAACAAAGACTACTATGTACATCACTTGCACAATGCTCAACATAATAACTAATTCATTGACATCCTCTAAGGAAAAAAACAAAATCTGTCGTCAATTTGTAAGAGCGTTTGTTAGCAGAACTTACGATCATGAAATCCAACCAGTTTTGAGATCGGACGTTTTTTATGAGTTGAAAATCCTCTCTGTCTACCCAGCTATAAAGAAGTACCTGATTTACGACAGAGAAGGTTAAGGCGACGGATGGATGGAAAGAGAGAGAGAGAGGGTGAGTTTCTGCCTTCCATCATCCTCTGCCCGAGACACACGGTGAACCCAGAGTTTACGGCCGATATGGCCATTACCCCATGGGACTGTAACCTTTCACATTGTTTGTTATCAGCAGATAAAACTGGGCCAACTGAGCGCACGGGGCCATTCGCTTCATTTATTACCCCCAGCTGACTAAAAAAGAAAGAGTGATAAACGTAATGGCGCTCCCGTGACTATGGAGGAAAAAACTATATTCGGACATATGGCCATTTCAGCAGAGAGGTCGGCTGCTGTTTACACCATAGAGACTGTGCAATCACATGTCAGTCGAGTCAATGTACAACAAAAAAACAAGAAACAAACAAACAGACAAATACAAACCAAAACTTGAAATTTGAACCATGCAACAAGGCAAGACTAAAACCCTTTAAAAAAAAATCAGGTAAGAAGTCTTTGAGAACATAGGCAAGAAATAAAAGGGGGAAAAAAGAGGGAAAAACACACACACACGAAAAAACGGCAGACAGTACATTAAGAGAAATGATGTTACTTGGCTTTGTCAAAAATGCTGGCAATAAAGAGGACATGAATGGCACAGAAGTAGGAGATTTTTTTTTTTTTTTTTTTTTTTTTTTTTTTGGGGGGGGGGGGGGGGGAGAGAAATGAGGGAGGAAGAAGGTATTCATACGAGGAAAAATCAGGGGAAAACCGATCTTCCTTGTTGAAAAACTAGGTAGATAGCGTGAGGATTTGTTAGTCTCTCTGGACAAAGGGAAAGACAGAATGTAGACACAAAGATATATTAGTCATTCCAAGTAAATATTAAAATATCAGTTTACTTATTCAAAGACAGAGAGAGATTATTAGAGAGAGAGAGAGAGAGAGAGAGAGAGAGAGAGAGAGAGAGAGAGAGAGGGGGAGAGAGAGAGATAGATAGATAGGGAGATAGAGAGAGAGACAGACAGTGACAGAGAGAGAGACAGAGAGAGAGAGACGTAACAAAGACAACTGTGTACATTGTTTGTACAGTTCACAAAATAATAGCTGATTTATTGACAGCCTCTCAACAGGAAAAAAAAAAAAATCAATAGCAGATATTTTGCCAGCACAACTTACGATCATGAAATCCAACCAGTCTTGAGATCTGATTTGTTTTACGGGTTGAAAATCCTCTCTGTCTACCCAGCTATAAAGACGTACTGATTTACGATAGAGAAGGTTAAGGCGACGGATGGATGGAAAGAGAGAGAGGGGTGAGTTCTGCCTTCCATCATCCTCTGCCCTAGACACAGTGAACCCAGAGTTTACGGCCGTATGGCCATTACCCCATGGGACTGTAACCGTTCACACTGTTTGTTATCAGCAGATAAAACTGGGCCAACTGAGCGCACCGCGCCATTCGCTTCATTTATCACCCCCCAGCTGACTAAAAAAAAAGGTGATAAACGTAATGGCACTTCCACGACTACGGAGGAAACAGCTATATACGGTCATATGGCCATTGCAGCAGAGAGGTCGGGCTGCTGTTTACAAGCTGCACAGTCACATGACAGTCGACGTCAATGTGCGACGAAGAAAATAAATAAATAAATAAAGAAAGAAACAAAACAAACAAATGCAAACCAAAACTTGCACTTTGAAATATGTAACAAGGTCATAGTAAAACTCTTTAAAGAAGAAGAAAAAAGGTCAGATGAGAAGTCTTTGAGAAAAGAGGCAAAAAAAAAAAAAGGGGGGGGGGGGGGGGCGCGAAAATGGCGGACAGTACATTGAGCGAAATAGTACCTGGGGTTTTTTTTTTTTTTTTTTTTTTTTGCTTTTCTGGGGGGCAGGGGAGGAGAGATGGGGAGGAAGGGGGTATCCATACGAGGAAAAATCAAAGGAAAACTGATCTTCCTTGCTGCAGAATTAGATAGGTAGAGTGCGGAATTGTCAGTATCTCTGGACAGAGGGGAAGGCGGAATGTAGACAAAGATGTATTAGTCATTCCAAGTACATATTAAAAGTCAATTTACGTATTCAGACAGAGAGAGAGAGAGAGAGAGAGAGAGAGAGAGAGAGGAGAGAGAGAGAGAGAGAGAGAGCATGAGGGAGAAAGAGAGATAGATAGATAAAGAGAGAGAGAGAGAGAGAGACAGACAGACAGACAGACAGACAGACAGACAGACAGAAAGAGAGAGGGAAGTAACAAAGTCAACAGTGTACACATTATTTGTACTGTTCAAAAAATAATTGCTGATTTATTGACAGCCTATAAACAGAAAACAAAAACATAATCCAATGGTAACTACGTTTGCCAGCACAACTTACGATCATGAAATCCAACCAGTCGTGAGATCGGAATTTTACGGGTTGAAAATCCTCTCTGTCCAGCCAGGTATAAAGAAGTACCTGATTTACGACAGAGAAGGTTAAGGCGACGGATCGATGAGAGAGAGAGAGAGGGTGAGTTGAGTGCCTTCCATCATCCTCTGCCCGAGACACGGTGAACCCAGAGTTTACGGCCGATATGGCCATTACCCCATGGGACCGTAACCTTCCACATTGTTTGTTATCAGCAGATAAAACTGGGCCAACTGAGCGCACGGGGCCAATCGCTTCATTTATCACCCCCAGCTGACAAAAAGAAAGAGTGATAAACGTAATGGCGCTTCCACGACTACGGAGGAAAAAGCTACATACGGACATACGGTCATTGCAGCAGAGAGGTCGGCTACTGTTTACAGGCTGCACAGTCACATGACAGTCGACGTTAATGTACGACACAAAACAGCACACAAACAAACAAAATCAAATCCAAAACTTGCAATTTACACCATGTAACAAGAGAAGACAAAAATCTTTAAACCAACAAAATCAGGCGATAAATCTATTCTTTTTCTCCTTCGTCGTTCGCTCAGACAGGAACCCCCGATGCACTGACGAAGGCTGCTGTCTGGCGCAGGACCTCCAGAGATCCGTAGAGTTTCTCCCTCATCGTTTGGTCAGCAGGCCACGTCTCTGCTCTCAGGTTATGGTGTGTTGGACAGTCCTGTAGGAAGTGTTCCACTGTCATTGGGACTGTACTGCAGGGACACACTGCAGACTCGCCAATGCAGAACCTTGTGAACATGTGATGGTGTAGCCTGGAGTGGCCCGTCCTTAGCCTCCCAATGTTTACTTGGTCTGGTCTGGGTAGGAGGAAGTAGACATCTGTCCGGTTGTAATCTGGATGTAGCTGAAGCCATCTTTTCCTCTGCTTCTCCTTGGCCTCTTCATAGGAGATTCCTGTTCCTCTTGTGGCTGCTGTCCTCCTCCCTTCGCCAGTCAGTCTGCCTCCTCATTGCCTGCTATGTTGCAGTGTGAAGGTATCCACTGAATGATGGTTAGTTCAGTGGCCTGCTGCAGTCTGGCAAGGGCAGAGACAAGGGGGGGGGGGGGGGGGGGGGGAGGTCCTTCTTTGGGTTCTGTACAGCCTGCAGTACTGACAGTGCATCAGAGAAGATGACGACTTTGGGATGTATGGCCTCTCTGTTCGCACACAGTGTCTCCGCTGCTGTCTGCAGTGCGTCTGCCTCAGCTTTGTAGTTCGTGGAGAATTTGCCAGTGGGGATGGCTTGTTGGACGTGTGTTCCATCCTTCAAGGTTAGGAATATTCCTCCACTCCATTTCTGCTAGCCTCCTCTCCTGAGCCGTCCGTGTGTGCATACGCGATAAATCTATG
>JADBJO010000964.1:562500-565000 GCA_016801955.1 Conus betulinus | reverse complement strand
ACGACTGAATAAAGCCCCAGCTGGCAGCCCTTCAGTTGGCACTACCCAGGTAGGCAGCCCGTTGTGTAAACGAGTGTGGATTGTAAAGCGCTTAGAGCTTGGTCTCTAGCTGAGGATAGGTGCTATATAAGTATTAATAATAATAATGATATAATACAATAATAATAATAATAATAATAATAACCTATACCACACCCACACGTCTTCGATGTACAAAACAACAAAAGACAAAACGACAAACATTAATTTCCTGAACAAAATTATCGGTGTTATTTTAGTTATTATTGCTGTGAACACAAGCTGGAAAAAAAATGTTGTGAATTTGTTTTCTGGATTGATTCTAGTCTCTGCCTCATCATTTGATTCATCCCAGTCCTCACTCATGCTTTGTCTTTAAACTCTCTCTCTCTCTCTCTCTCTCCTCTCTCTCCTCTCTCTCTGTCTCAGTCTCTCTCTGTCTCTCTCTCTGTCTCTCTGTCTCTGTCTGTATGTCTGTATGTCTGGTCTGTCTGTCTGTCTGTCTGTCTCTCTCTCTCTCTCTCTCGAGCTCTCTCTCTCTCTCTCTCTCTCTCTCTCTCTCTCTCTCAAGGAGTTCGCAATGTCTGTTCATATAGCAGCGGATTTACAGAATCAACTGTATGCACTTACAGGCCTGAGAGAGAGAGAGAGAGAGAGAGAGAGAGAGAGAGAGAGAGAGAGACAGACAGACAGACAGACAGACAGACAGACAGACAGAGACAGAGACAGAGAGAGCCGGTTTAAAGACAATCGTATGCGCGTCTTCCTATTTTTAAAATTTTTTTCTTCTTCTTTTATCCAGCAGTCCATAAACGCCAACAAGCAATGAAGAAGGATAGTGTTCTGCATCATGCTGGTCATTGCACAATGCACGTGATGAATTGCTTCATTTTTGCCAACTGCAGCAAAGCAAATTTGTCTGACCTTGGATGATGAAGATGCCAAGTCAGCTGAAACGTAAGCCCTCTTTCATATAGTAAGAGAGGGAAAAGAAAGGAAAAAAAAAGACTTTTGAAAAAACACACGCACGCACGCACACACATATACACACACACTACATGCATGCACGCTCGCACGCACGCAGCACACACGCACGCACACATAAACAGACACACACATATAGAGCATAGTGAGAGAGAGAGAGAGAGAGAGAGAGAGAGAGAGAGAGAGAGAGAGAGAGAGAGAGAGAGAGAGAGAGAGAGAGAGATCACACACGTACAGAGGCGTGCGCTCAAACACAAATTATGCATCAGCATAGAGTCGTTTCTGTACAATCCCCTCGACATTGAAGAGGCACTAACTGTCAGCAATATAATCAAACACACAAGCTATTCCTCGCCTGAACGCTTCAGATATGTGTCAAGTATCAGTTTTTTTTGTGCCACATTGAATACTCATTTTCTTGTATGCTGTCACATCTTTACCACAGTCAGTCAGTACTGTAGCTCATAGCGGAGAGAGAGAGAGAGAGAGAGAGAGAGAGAGAGAGAGAGAGAGAGAGAGAGAGAGAGAGAGAGAGAAGAGAGAGATAATCTAGAGCGGAAACAAATGAGGGCTTTGACGTCTCACTGACAGACACTGAAACCAGACAAGCTGACACGTGAAATGAAAAAAAAAAAAGAAGCTATTTTCTGGCAGACGCACCTCACTGATAGATTATTTGCGATCAAAGACAAACAAACAAAGAGACAAATGCACACAACAATAACAAAAGACACGCAAGCACGCACGCACACACGCATGCACGAAAGCACGCACACATACTCTGTCTGTCTGTCTGTCTGTCTGTCCTGTCTGTCTTTCTCTCTCTCTCTCTCTCTCTCTCTCTCAGTTTCCTCTCAAACACACATACACACACGCGCGCACAAGCACAAGACTTTTTATTCAATCGTCTATATGGAAAGGTCAATTCAAATATCGGGCTGGAAACGTGAGGATTATAGCTGTCTTCCAATATCTCACTGGCATTCTACGAAGTTCTTCCGTACAAAATTTACGATGAGAAAGCAGGAGGACCCGTACCAACCAGAATAACAACAGCGATAACAGGTACTAGCGATACGAATGAGGCAATAACGGGTAACGTCTAGATCACAAGTACAGCAAAGTAGTAACACGTGAAATGAATACATACATTCAACATACTCACTGTTACAACCCAACGAAAGGTGGTAATTGGTATTAGAAGGCAACAGGTGAAGACCAGAGGAGAATACACACTCAGAAATGAAGGTGTAGTCCACTACACGCCTATTTAAGGTTCGATCCCATACAGTTGGATCAGAACAAGCACTACTGAACACCACCATGGTGACACAGCTCACGTGTCTGGTGATGGGGTGCCTCACAATAAACCAGTAAAGAAATACACCACACACAGTATGGATGAAAGTCATCTCATAAAGACACTGTTCTATGGCGAGCAGCTGGAAGGGACGCGTTCCCATGGAGGACAAAAGAAGCGCCATTAAGACTCACTGGA
>JADBJO010000964.1:555000-557500 GCA_016801955.1 Conus betulinus | reverse complement strand
CATCTTTCTGCTTTTATTCATCATGTACATGTCTATCTCCAGCATGCCTCTGGGCCAGTGCTGTAAACGTTACATGTTAGAGATTTTGACTTCAACATGGCACAACATATTTGCTCAATGGACACATGTATCTGTCGGATGCCGGTCTTGTTGACCTTTAATTCTGTGAAACAAATCAGTGTATGCATGAACTCTCTGGAGGATTCTTTCTTGTGACACCCCCCCCCCCCCCCCCCCCCCCCCCCCCCCTTTCCCTTTCAATGCAAATCTGACATTTTAAGTGATGAATGTTTACTTGGACGGATCGCTTATGTTTGGTCAACTCCTTCTATGGCGAATGCAGGCATGAGAGCCAGGGACTATTCTAAGTTCTATTTTAGCCGGTCCTACACACAGTCCAGAAGAACGCCCTTCGGGGACTTGTGAGGCGTTGTCCAGTACATTCAACTTGGGACTATCGTCACCCCCCCCCCCCCCCCCCCGCCCCCCCCCCCCCCCATGCCACCCCATGCCACTCATTCTGATCTCCCCGTCCACAGCCACATCTGCACTGTCCCGCTGCTGCCCAGGCAGCGGCAATCCACAGGGATCAATCAATGTCGAGACGACACACTGGTGAAGGAATCGCACTACTGCCGAGTCACTTCGGTGGGTGTTGTTCAACGGTGCCCGTTCCGATGCAACATAGGCAAGACACCATGCACTGAGCCCCCCCCCCCCCCCCCCCCCCCCCCCCCCCCCCCCCCCTCCCTACTGACGACAATGACTACCTGGTCGCGGAGCTGGCGTGATTGAACGTCACCCTCCGGAGGGCACCGTCGTCCGACAACAGTTCTCATGAATTTGCCCACACGGACATAGAAAGAGGTGGAGAGAGAGTTGAAACTGGGGTCACCATGAAAGCTGGGTATGAAGAACCGCATATTTTCAGACTCATTGTTGACGTTAATCCATGAGGATGAGGGTGATGAATATGACGTTACAGGGTTCCGTTCGGGTCTGTGACAGCATTACATGGGCTGTAATCGACTGATACTTTCAGAATATTTCCAGAAATCAACCAGGCCCGAGAGACACACCCAGCAGCAGTGTTGGTCAGGACATTTAAGCAACACTTTTAAGAAATACATCCATCAAGTAGTTGAAAACTCGACCGTCCCAGTCTGATTCAACTCTGGGTAGTGGAGAATCGGGGTGGAAAATTCACTGGAATTACTGGCTCTGATGCGAATCGAGCCCCAAACCTTCTAGCCTGAAATCCGTGATGCTAACCACCACGCCACGGCGGCTGGTAGCCCCCCCCCCCCCCCAACCCCCAACCCCTCCGTCTTTGCAGCCATATCACTGGCACTGCACCACGCCGCTCATCCTGTCTCCCCCTCCACACCCACCCCACACCCTGGCTTGTTCCGCCACAGCAACAGCACCGGCAAGTCACAGGGTGGCAGGCAATGTCAAGTCTTAATGAGGCAACCCACCACAGGAGACATTGCCGAGTCATTTCAGTGGTATTCAGTGGTGCAGAGACATTGCCGGGTCATGTCAGCAGTATTCAGTGGTGAGGAGACATTGCCGAGTCATGTCAGTGGTATTCAGTGATGAGGAGACATTGCCGAGTCATGTCAGTGGTATTCAGTGATGAGGAGACATTGCCGAGTCATGTCAGTGGTATTCAGTGATGAGGAGACATTGCCGAGTCATGCCAGCGGTATTCAGTGGTGAGGAGACATTGCCGGGTCATGTCAGTGGTATTCAGTGATGAGGAGACATTGCCGAGTCATGTCAGTGGTATTCAGTGATGAGGAGAATTGCCGAGTCATGTCAGTGGTATTCAGTGATGAGGAGACATTGCCGAGTCATGTCGGTGGTATTCTGTGGTGCCTGGTCTTAGCCAACGTAAGCAGGACACGGAACCCCCTTCCGAAGACAATGATTACTCAGCCGGGTAGCCATTATGAGTGAGCTCTCCATCCGGAGGGTACCACGTCCGTCCACCGACAGTCCTCATAAACTTGTCAATACCGGTGACCCCGACAGAATCTCAACAAAAAAAAGGAAGGGAAAAAAAAAAAGAAAGAAAGAGGAGAATAAAAAGAGAAGAAAATGTAAATTAAAAAAAAAGCACAGACGTGGAAAGGAAATCGAAATTATAATCTCCACGACAGCAGGGCATCGAGGGCCACAGAACCTGAGATTTTTTTTTCTTAATGTTGATCGATGAGGATGAAGATGATGAATACGACGCTACAAATGTCATTTTGGTCTGAGAGGGCATGGGAGGGCTGTACATTATGCTTATGCTCTCAATATATCCCCCGCGTCAACCACACGTTTGACCATCGCTCCGAGAGACGCATCCATTACGTTGATGAAACTCAACTGTTGACCCAGTCTGCACAGCCGAGCCCATAGCAAACTCAAGTCTGGGTAAGAGTGGGCCAGGGATGAAAAACTGTAGAGATTAGGGGCTCTGATGGGAATCGAACCCATGACTTCTTAG
>JADBJO010000964.1:527500-545000 GCA_016801955.1 Conus betulinus | reverse complement strand
CGAGAGATACAGACACCTGCAGTGTTGGTCAGGAAAATTTGAGCAACACTCTCAGAAACGCATCCATTAAGTGGATGAAACTCGACTGTGTGGTCTGTCTTCCCAACTGAGTCCGCAGCAAACTCAACTCTGGGTAGGAGCCGGTCGGGGCAGAAAAACCCACATCACGTGACCTCATCATACACTGTCCTGTCTTAAAGGTCATTGCGGTCTCTCTTTTCCCATTACCATAGCGTAGTGGACAGCGTAAGTGCGTGACGCATTTAGCTTGTTCCGTTTTTTCTTTTTCTTTTTTTTTTTTTTTTTTTTTTTTTCTTTTTTTTTTTTTTTTTTTCTTGTTTTTCTTTCTTTTTTTTTTTTGTACTGCCAGTTCTTATAGAACAGGGAGTACTTTACAATGGGAAGAAATGCTCTCTCTCTCTCTCTCTCTCTCTCTCTCTCTCTCTCTCTCTCTCTCTCTCTCTCTCTGTGTGTGTGTGTGTGTGTGTGTGTGTGTGTGTGTGTGTGTGTGTGTGTGTGTGTCTGTCTGTCTGTCTGTCTGTCTGTCCGTCCGTCCGTGGTCAAAATGTGCTCCACTCGCTCCAGACGTAACTGCTGGACCGTTTCCTTCCTGAAAATTTGCAGATATGTTCATTATGGGTCACGGATGATGCCCGATGTTTCATTTTACCAGCATAGTCGTTACTAACGGTTATAAATGATAATTTTGTAGCAGTTTAAGTAATAACGGTTTATAAACTTAAGTGTAACCACATTCTGCAAGCTCCTCGGTTGTTCTGTGGTTAGTATCCTCGCTTGTCACGCGGGCAACCCGGGTTTTTTTTTTTTTTTTCCCGTCGGGGAGAGCAGCAGCATTTTTTTTTTTTCTCTTACATACAAAATTTCTACCACCAAAATGAGAGAAAGTGCTATAGTGACTGATATATATATATATATATATATATATATATATATATATATATATATATATATATATATATATACCACTAAAATGCCTAATAAAATTCTTAAAATGCTCGACCCCTTGGGGAGCAACATCTGTTAAAAAAATAGGATGGTAAAAGGAAGTTTTAAAATCGACAGCTCTGTTTCGAGCGCTGGCTCTCGCTCGAAACAGAGCTGTCGATTTTAAAACTTCCTTTTACCATCCTGTTTTTTTAACAATTCTGTCCAGCCCGTCTGCAAAATCGTCAGGACAGCAGCGTCGGTGATGTTCTTTTGTGTGGGTATGCCCGACTCTGCTTCCTGTATAGGTCTCTAATGTAATCCGCTGACTCCATCATGCCACAGGGGTAATACGTCATTTTCTAAGCTGCTGCATATTGCGCGGGGCTTTCCCTTGGTGGTGCATGGACTGTGCACGTGAGCACATCATACTTGCCGTTTCTGTCTATCTGCCTTTCTACCTATCTACTGAACTCTCTATCAACACATATGTCTATGTGTTGGGAGCATGCAGCTAAGAAAGATAACTCCCCCAGACTGTCCCTACCACACGGACGAGAGTAGTTCATCTCCGAAGTTCTCTCTCTCTCTCTCTCTCTCTCTCTCTCTCTCTCTCTCTCTCTCTCTCTCTCTCTCTCTCCTATTTCAAAGATAGGCAAAAAACAACAAGGCCATTAGGAATAAGGCAATGCGTGATGGGGCAGACATCTGCTACTAACCGGTGGTCGTCTGTTAACGAGCCTTCCAGAGTCATTGCTCTCTGTTTATTTCACACTCCTAATCAAGTTACTTTAGTTAGAAATCTGAAGATGGACGGCATGCATTGCTTCTGAAGCTATACGTATCACTAAGATTATACCAAAATGACCCCCCAAAAACGCTGTTTATTTACTTATTTATTCATTCATGTATTTCTTGATTTATCATCTCTTCATTCATCCATTTCTTTCTTCTTTCTTTATGTGCATGAATTCATTTATTTACTTCTTCATTTGTTTATATGACTGCATGTATTTATGCATTTGTTTGTTGAAATGCCACATTGTTTGAATGTTTGTCCATCTTCATTCAATCATGTATTTGTTCATTCATCTGTTTACTTATCTACTTATAATCACCATCTATTCAGTTATTTATTGATTCCTTTTTTCATTCTTTCATTCATTTCTTCATTCGGTCCCTTGAAGCACGCTGCAAGAAAACAGCGCAGCCGATGCCAGCACGCCAATGTTGTTCCATCTCAAAATGACTCATTTCTTAGCATCCATGCTGAAGTGCTTGCTTAGCTCATTAGCAGAATGTGACCTCTTTCGTCGTATCGCAAGGAATCGTCCCTTGTTCACATGCAGAGCGTTGTCACGAGAAGTCGTTCTAGGTCATCTTTCTTTTGTTCCATTAACCATAGCGTGATGAACTACACAAATGCGTGACGCACCTTTGTTAGTTTCTCTCTTGTAAAACCGCTATCATGAGTAGTGCATGATGGGATTGTCGTCCACGACCGATGGAATGGTGGATTTTTTTTTTTTTTTTTTTTTTTTTTTTTTTTTGGGGGGGGGGGGGGGGGGGGGGGGTTTCCAGTTTTGTCTAACGAGCAGTCAAATTTTCACTAGTGAGATTTTTCTTTGGAATATTTTGATTATGACTTATAAATGCGAAGGTATGCTACCTGTATAACCATGGAAACAATACTTCATATTAACAGGCTGAACTGATTTAGACTAAAGCTACTGAGTTATATTTTTCGCATGTTTTATAGGCGACCATAACGGTGGTGATGATGGGAAAACTACCGATATTCATTGCAATATAATCCTTTGAAATATTTATGTTATGTAACTTTAGATCAGTAGGAAGATACTCTATAGAGTACCTGTCTATCTATCTATCTATCTATCTATCTATCTATCTATCAATCCCTATCCATCTATTTATATGTATATCTATCCATCTGTCTACCTACCTATCTAACTACCTATCCATCTATCTGTCTCTCTATCTCTATCTATCTATCTATCTATCTATCCATCTACCAATCAATCTATGTATCCATCTCTCTCTCTCTCTCTCTCTCTCTCTCTCTCTCTCTCTCTCTCTCTCTCTCTCTCTCTCTGTCTAAACAAACATGAGGATTGATGTATTCGTAGGTTTTCACTCTTTAAAGAGGGTTTCTGTTATGATATTCGACATATCATTTTTGTCTGTAACTGTATTCAAGAACCTCTTTGATGCTCCACGTTTGTTCTCTAACATTCAGTTCTCAGGGACATTCGTGCAATGCCAGTGGACAGAGAGGGACTGGTGGGGACTGGCTGTTGGCTCCCCGGGGATGGATGTAGTGGCCAGCGAAGGTGTGTAACAACAGCAGGGGCAGAGCACTGCGTTTTCGTTTTCTTAGTATTCAACAGCAAAGCCACTCGACACTATGCACGTTAATCTATGTCATGAATTATTCATCTGCAACGGTTGCCAAATAACGTTTTGCTTTTGAAAGCCAAAAGTCAACACGTGTGTGTGTGTGTGTGTGTGTGTGTGTGTGTGTGTGTGTGTGTGTTGTGTGTGTGTGTGTGTGTGTGTGTGTGTGTGTGTGTGTGTGTGTGTGTGTGTGTGTGTGTGTGTGTGTGTGTGTGTGTGTGTGTGTGTGTGTGTGTGTGCGTGTGTGTGTGTGCGTGTGCGCGTGTGTGCGTGCGTACGCGCGTGTGTGTATGTGTGTGTATGTGTGCGTGTGTGTGAGTGAGTGAGTGAGTAAGTGTGTGTGTGTGTGTGTGTGTGTGTGTGTGTGTGTGTGTGTGTGTACGTTCATCACTATTTTGTGGGGAAGATAAAAGTGAACGCTGCTAGGTCCTGCATTGACAGCAACAAGCCTAATCCTTACCACCTGGCTTTTTAATGCACATTTTTGCACGTCTCACGATCCTGACAGGAGAAGAGGTATTAACGATAATCACCCTCGCCGGGCACTGGTTATGATATAAAACTGCATAATAAATGGTGCCTGTTACTCTGCAGTCCCTGTATTTGTTATGTTGTTAACGTGGTTTATGAAAACGTGGTTTTGCGCGAACTGCAGGCTGATGTGTCCATTTGTCATTGGATTAAAAGCCCAGACGGGTCTGAAGCTCCAACAAAAGTCTCATTCTCGGGATAACATGTCCGTGTCTTGAGTGTGTATGAGAGCGAGAGAGAAAGGGGAGTGGTGGTGGGGTGATGCGTGGGAGGGAGTTTGGGAGAAGTATGGCTGGGGGATGGGGGGATGGGGGGGGGGGGGGGGGAGGGGGAGGGGAGACACACCATCCTGCTCCTTTTTTCTGTACCAGCATGCTGGTTGAAGCTGTCTCAAAATGGGCAGTAATTTAGTGTTTGTTAAAGAAAAATCTCATCTCTGTAATGGATACTTGCTTTGTTAATAATTTGTTGAAAATTTCTATTTTCTATTCCATGTTTGTCAGCTGAATGAAGGTTGAATTCGTTGAGAAGCAACAGTATGTATAAACAGGTGTCTATTCTTTCGATTGTAGCAAGTGTTTAGGCAAGTCCTTTGTGCACGTGCAATTTAGCTGTGATCGATCGCAGCTCTCTATGACGCTTTATGTTTTTATTCAACCAATATATCGTGCCTTCATCCCCATGAATGTCGTGGGCTCTTTTTAGTGCAAAACGTATTCCAAACTTTCGGAGGTTCTGTGCTTGTAGACATCTTTCTCTTTTCTGTTATTCTCCTAACTACTTTTTTTTTGTTTTTTTTTTTTTTTTTTTTTTTTGCTTCATTTGTTTTTCTTTCTTTTATTGTCGTCTACACCTTTACAGTTTCTGTGGCCCCTTTTCGTGTCTTTGATCTGAAAATTCTTTCACACTTTTTTTTTTTTGAGCTTTTGGTCATCTGTTATCGCTTTTCCAGTTTTCTTCGTGTTCTGAAAACTCTTTAAACATATTTTTCCTCTGATCATAATATAAGACTTTTGAGCTGTATGTGTTATAGTCTGATAGCTGATCATAATATAAGACTTTTATAGTCGAGCTGTATGTGTTTATAGTCTGATAGCCGATCATAATATAAGACTTTCGAGCTGTATGTGTTATAGTCTGATAGCTGCTGAAATAGTACACAATGCCCTGAGTGGACACAAGCCGCCCATTAAACAGGGTCTATAACTGCATACAGCCTTTATCTGCTTTTTTGGGGGGGTAACAGCTGAAGGTTTGTCATAATCTCTTTAGGACTTCTACTTAGTCTGAGGGTGATGGTTTAAACAGAATGACCGAATCTGTCTGCACGTCGTAGTCTGTTCTGCCTTACATGTGATCTATACTGTTCATTAACTTTTCAGAGTGTACATTTTTAACCCCCTTAAAGATTCAACATGATCTCGCCTTGGGGTAAATGATGAAAACAATCACAAACTGTAACTATCGGCGTCTTGGTCTGCTTTTTCATTTGCAGGTCATTCAGTCTGTCGTTGGTTTTACACACGGTACTCTCAGTATGTCTGGCAAAGAAGGCTTGCACGCCTACGTTTTCATCATCACTTTGCAACTCGTTTTTAGAACCCTCACAATCCTCATTCCCCGAATGTAACACTTTTTTGCGTCATATCACGTGACATCACCCACTGTCTCGTACGAAAGGTCACAGCAAGCTCTCTATCCCCGTTACCTTAGCGTGATGGACTGTGTGTGCGTGACGTAAGCTTGTTAGGTCTTTTTTTCTTGTTGGCGATCTTATTGGGAAAGACAGATAATTCTGGCCAGGGTATTACCAAAATAGTGCGGACTGCAGAGTCGGTGACGATCATTGTGTTTGAGCATGTCCGACTGCGCTTTGTGCATATGGTCTCTGATGTAATACGTCAACTCGGCCATGCGTCATAATTATACGTCATTCTCTGGCCTTTCATAGGCTGCGAAGGCACGTCGCTCCCTCCCCCCCCCCCCCCCCCCCCCCCCCCGACCCCCTGTCTCTCTCTCTCTCTCTCTCTCTCTCTCTCTCTCTCTCTCTCTCTCTCTCTCTCATGCACTCATGAAAGATAACTCTTCCAGATTTCCCTACCACTCTTGCGAGAGTGTCCTGTCTCTAATATTGGAGATATGTTTTAAAGTTTTGTTGGGTTTTCTTTTTTTTTTTTCTATTAGAAAAAAAAAAAGAAAAAAGAAAAGTAATCAGGAAAAAGCAAAGGCATGACGGGGCTATTGATCGTCTGGTACTGCCGGATGCTCATCTATGAGTGAGCCTGCAGCCGTCACGGGATGGTCTGTCTGTTTCACAGTCCTACTCTGACTACTTCAGTTATGACGCTAAAAAGATAGATGGCAGGCATTGCTGCCAAAACAAAACTGTTGGCAAGATGATAAATAAAAGCTGGTTATGATACTGTCAATATTTAGGTGGGTTTTTTTTTAATTATTATCAATCATATTTCTATGTATGTGATGTATATGTGCATGTATGCATGCATGTATGCATGCATGTATGTATGTGTTATATATGTATCTATCCATCTATATTTTCTATGTGTGTGTTTGTGTGTGTGTGTGTGTGTGTGTGTGTGTGTAATCGTTCCAGCATGTGAAAACAAAACTCATATTCATACCATGGTGCCATGGCGATGTGGTTCATATCAAGGGCAGGTACAGTGCCATTTATGAATGTGTCCAAAACAGGGGAAAAGATTATGTTGACAGTAACGATGGCAAGTTGGATATTGAACAGGACTGGCTGGTTCTCGAACGGTTTTTATTTTTTGTGGTTGTTCGTTGTTAGTTAGATTTATCAAGAATGATATTGTTCCAAAGACATATCTGTCCTCAACATTTTCTCTCTCTCTCTCTCTCTCTCTCTCTCTCTCTCTCTCTCTCTCTCTCTCTCTCTCTCTCTCTCTCTCTCTCTGTGTGTGTGTGTGTGTGTCTGTGTGTCTCCTGTATGACTCATACTTCGTATGTTTGTCACGCACGCATATTTGCTAGAAAATCCCTAGCTGTTTGCATATCAGCTAGGACATCGCCGAAGTGTATTAAACGATTTAGATTCTGATTGTGTGTGTGTGTGTGTGTGTGTGTGTTGTGTGTGTGTGTGTGTGTGTGTGTGTGTGTGTGCTCGCGCGCGTGCGTGCGTGCGTGTGTGTGTGTGTGTGTGTGTGTGTGTGTGTGTGTGTGTGTGTGTGTGTGGTGGTGGTAGGGTGTGGTGGTGGTGGTGGTGGTGGTGTGTGTGTGTGTGTGTGTGGAGGCGTCTCCAAAATGTCGGTGTGAGCTATTGTCCTGGAAAGGAGATGAAGCTTAATACAGTTCACTATCTTTAGTTTATAAGTGTATCAGCTTTCAGTTGAGGGTTTGCGCGCGCGCGCGCGTGCGTGCGTGCGTGTGTGTGTGTGTGTGTGTGTGTGTGTGTGTGTGTGTGTGTGCGTGCGTGCGTCCGTGCGCACACGCGCGCATGTGTGTGTGTGTGTGTGTGTGTGTGTGTGTGAATGGCGTGGGGAGGAAGATACACTAAGCTTTGCACAATCACGTGTACCCCAATCCTCTGTTCTCATGTGCAATGGTGTGTCCTCATCCTGAGGCCTTAGAAATCCCGTGTGTAACGTTTCAGCTCACGTTCGCTCACAGTCCTGTAACTGATGAGCCAAAAGAGCAGCACGTAATACTAAAAGTGTCCTCCCTTACCTCCAGTCTTTCACGTTGATGTTGATTTTAGTTGTATTGAAGACGAGGATGATCAAAGAAAAGAAAAAAAAAAAAAACCTCACGAATGATGAATACGTAATTGACATGTTTAAATCTTTCACTTTTGCGTGTCTCTTTAATTATGAGTGTAACTATGGGTGACTGTGTTTTCTACTTACCAATGGTTTTATGTGCAACTTTATTCTAACCGATTTGGGGCGACACATCGGGGGTATATGGACATAAAACCAGGCTGTGCACATTTGCGACACTGGTTCTATCTGTTGCGCTTGCGGCATATTTTTCGTTTGTCCCCATTTGTTGTTGTTGTTGTTGTTGTTGATTTATTGATATAATTATTGTTTGTTTTGAGAGAAAGATTCTAAAGCTAGCGCGGGGTTTAGGGTCAAGATCAGATTTAGCCTTAGTAGCAAACAAACAAAATCATTAAAATCATCAACGAAAAAAAAAAAAAAAAGTGGCCTTATGTCGAAAACGTAATGCTCCCAGACGAATTGGATGGACATGTATAGATGAAACATGAGTGAGCGAAACTTCACACACCGAGTCGGAGAGAGGATACCGGACAACAAGTTTGCCTGCAACGGTACCGGGTGTTCCTACCAATCGCGAGGAATGTTACATAAGTCGTGGAATTACATAGTCTGGCATACAACTGTGTTAACACTGATCAATAGAAACAAAACAAACACAAGAAAATAAATGTGGTCTTTAAGAGCGAGAGGTCAAAGAGGGAATTATCTCGAATTTATGTTCAACCACGACCCAGCCCCCCCCCCCCCCTTCCCCACCCCCCCTCCCCACCCCAACGCTCCCTGCACCAAAAATAGTGACGACTTTTGATTGGTCGGAAGAGGGGTCGGAGATCTGACCCTCGTGTTCTCCATACTCGATAACACTTCAAAGCACAGTCGGTTCTCAAAACTCTGCAACGCTAGCACTGGTTAGGCCTTTATTCATGAACATATATGACGAATGGGTCTTTGAAAGTTTTCCTATTGGCATCGGATGAGCCTCCAGGAAACTCAGACTGTGACGTGTTTTGTGATAGCTGTCTGTATCAATGGGGTCACTGTGTGTGTTTCTGGGGAGCTATGGAAGTTGTCAGGTAGGTGTAGGGCGTGGACGGATCGGTGGGGTGAGTATTGGCATGTGATCGATCTCTGTCTGTCTCTGTCTGTCTGTCCTGCCCTGCCTGTCTGCCTGCCTGCCTGTCCTGCTGTCTGTCTGTCTGTCTGCCCTGCCTGCCTGCCTGCCTGTCCTCCCTCTCTCTCTCTCTGTCTCTCTCTCTCTCTCTCTCTCTCTCTCTCTCTCTCTGTCTGTCTGTCTATCTGTCTGTCTGTCTGTCTGTTTACCTACCACAGTAGCTTTCTTTTCTGCGCCATTGTACCTTGAACATCTCCACTCTAGCCTTGGGGTCTTTTACGTGCATTAATGCACACAGTGAATGGTCGGGTCTGTCTCACCCGAACAATTAGCACTCATTCCACCACATTCAGTGAAGTGGGAAAAGGGGAGACAAAAAACACAAAACAAAACAAATGAAAAAAAAAAAAAAAAGCACCGACAACAAAAACCGCCCTGTACAGGAATGGAACTATGGGACTACAACTCTCTCGCTTTCCAGGCTGTCACCCACTTGGCTACACTTGCCCAATGCTGCACTCATGCTGCGTGCAGTGTGGCTGGGTCCATTGTTTGATCTCTCACAAGCTGTTTATTTTGCAACCTGGTCTAATTCCATTTCCATTCCATTGTTTCTGTAATGATGGTTGTGGTTTTTTATGTGTGTATTCATTTTTTTTTATATGTACTTATTTCTCTTGTATTTATCTGTATCTACTTAACTATTTATTTATTCCTTGACTGATTACTCTCTCTCTCTCTCTCTCTCCTCTCTCTCTCTCTCTCTCTCTCTCTCTCTCTCTTATATTCCTTGATTTATCAGTCTATTTATTTATTTATCATTCATTTTTGTTTACCTATTAATTCATTTATTTACTTCTTTGGTAATTAACTGATTGATTCATATATTGAACAGTTTGTTTAATAAATACTCAGTTTATCTATCCATTTATTTAGTTCATGTTATTAATTGATTGATTGGTTGATTTACTAGTTATCTCTGTAGGTTATGTATTGATTCCTTGATTGATTGGTTGATTTACTAGTTATCTCTGGTAGGTTATGTATGGATCCTTTAGATTTATCTCCTTGTTTATTTAGTCATTCGATCATTTATTTCTATAAACGGTCACTTGAAACACACAGCGCAGCCAATGCCAGTATCTCAGCATGACTCATTTCTTAGCATCCACGCTGACCAGTTCACCTGGCTCGTTTGCAGAATGCGACCTCTTTCTTCGTATTGTAAGGAATCATCCATTGGCCATCTGCAGAGCGCCATCACGAGAAGTCGTTCCATGCCATCTTTCTTTTGTTGTGTTCACCCTAGCGTGATGGACTGCGCGAGTGCGTGACACGAGTTTATTAGTTGCTGTCTTGCAAAACGCTATCACGAGCAAATGCATGATGGGATTGTCGTCTGCGACTGATGGAATGGGGTGGTTTGGTGGGTTTCCAATTTCGTCTAATGGGCTGTCAAGTCTTCGCTGATGAGATTTTCTTCGGGATAGTTTGGTGGTTACATAAACGCGGAGGTATGCTACCTATATAGCCACTGAAACAATACTTTGTATGACGCAAACTGATTTAGCGTAAAGTTACCGAGATATGTCTTCTCATGTGTGTGTGTGTGTGTGTGTGTGTGTGTGTGTGTGTGTGTGTAGGCAACCATGGTGGTGGTGACAGTGCAAAGTCCACAGACATTCATTGCAGTATGATCTTATGAAAAGAGCAATGCTATGATACATCGTATTAGTAGGGAAAAACTCTAGGGAGTGTTTGACAGCAGATCTGTAGAGAAGAACCCCCCCCCCCCCCCCCCCCCCCCCCCCCCCCACCCCCCCACCCCCACCCGTCAGACAAGTGTTTTGGGCTCTGGTCTGCGATGGGGTTAGGCTGTGTCCAGGTCATAACACCTATATGCCATTCTGCCATCACTCACCCCCCCCCCCCCCCCCCCCCCCCCCCCCCCCCTTCCCTTGACACTGCCGAGATTGGAATATCCAACTCTTGAATGTTCGAGCATCTCTCAATGCCAAGTCGCTTTGTGGCGGATCTTTTACCCACAGAGCTATCGAGCAAACGTTACCTGGGAAAGCGAAGCCTAACAAAGCTGGTTTCTGTTCCACTCAATCACAGCACAGTGTATCTTTATTGTATCGTTATGGAAGGGGTTACGCTGCCACCGTCCGAATGAGTAGACACTGATCGCTTCCACTTCATTCAAAGACCTTTACAAAGATCTCCAAAGGAATCAGAGGATCCAGATAAAGTGATAGTGATTAAAGGTGACCCATGTTCACTGCGATGCTTCGTATTCTGGTCCGCAAACATCTGTTCGTTGGCATTAGGCCTATTCAAAACGCGTGTTGCAAAGTGGCGTGTCGTAGTTGTAAACGTTTCTATACATAAAAAACAGTAAACAGGTGGGGTAGTCTTTGCTCCCATAAGGAAACCTAACACAGAGTAACTTTTATTCAAGACTGGCACAGCCTTTTAAACTTGAATAAAGTCAGAGACAAATACAATGACGAACAATCTAATAGTGGGGGAAAACAAGCGCAGGCCAACACAGTGAAGAGTTTTTTTTATATATTTTCTTAATTTCATTTTCCCAGTTTTTACATCTTCAACCTCCTGCTGACCCCCCCCCCCCCCCCCCCCCCCCCCCCCCCCCCCCCTGTAAGTAAGTTCAAGTTTTGCCAAGTCATTACTATGAAGACAATTTAGTTGTTGGCCTGCGCTTGTTTTTCCCCCACTATTAGATTGTTCGTCTTTGTATTGTCTGACTTTATTCAAGTTTAACACCTTTTTACTGTTTATTGTTTACTGTTCCCTGCTCATTTCATTTCCCTATGTCCCCTTGTGAAAAAAATAAAAGCAACTTAAGACAAATTGCCCTTGGTATTTCGTTGTTCTGGCTTTACAAAATATCAGAAATGATTGACAGTAGCCTAATCTACAACGAACTGTTGGTGTCATACAAAAAATATCAGTATACTTTTACAAAGACTTTACCTCCTCCCCTCTCCTGGATCACCGTCTCTGGCCGAAAGCAATCGTCTCACCCCAAACTCCAGCCCTACTCTCTCTTTTCCCCTCCCCGAAACTCTCTCTCCTCTTTCTTTCCTGATCCTTTCCTCTCCTTTCATCATCTAATCTTTTGTGGTTGTTTCTTTGTACTGATTCTTGCCCCTAGGACAATTCATAGCCAGACTCTCCTCTCTTCCCTCCCGTTTTTTTCCCTCTTCTTCTGATGAATGGTCTCTCTGGT
The DNA here is from genome assembly GCA_016801955.1 of Conus betulinus. Lineage (NCBI taxonomy): Eukaryota > Metazoa > Mollusca > Gastropoda > Neogastropoda > Conidae > Conus > Conus betulinus. Next base: position 532,981 of record JADBJO010000964.1, on the reverse strand, counting down.
AAGACGCTTTTTCCACTCCCTCCTGTCTCATGTTCTGTGTCCTCTCTGGTTCCCCTCAACCTCTCCTCTCTCTCTCTACTGTTCAAGGCTTCGCTCTCTCCTCCCTGTCTCTCTCTCTCAAATGGGCATCACCCCTCTCTCCCACAACTCTCTCTTCCTCTCTCAATTCCCTCTCTCGCCGTCCTCAATCCACCCCTCACCCCCCTCCTTTCTTTCTCCCCCCTCCCCTCCTCCTCCCCCCCTCTTCTCATCTCCTTTCTTTCTTTTCTCCTCTCTCTCTCCCCCCTCTCCTCCATCTTTCTCTTTCTCTCCTCTTCTCTCTCTCTCCTCTCTCTCCTCTCTCTCCTCCTCTCTCCCTCTCCCTCTCTTTTCTCTCGTCTCCTCTCTCTCTCTTCTCTCCGTCTCTCTCTCTCATCTCTCGTTGCTTTAATTCCGTTTTTGCCTAGATTTGCGACAGAAACATACACTGGGGAAATTTCGCGAAAAACCCGATTCAACGGGAAACAAAAACGCTGAGAAGCAATTATTTCAGGTGTTAAGCAGCGTACGGTAGCTTTCGGATGACAACAAAAACGAGCCTCTATGCTACAAACACATTGACGACTGACCATGTTTGTCATTGTATGATCTTTTGTGTGTATAAATGTATGTGTGTGTGTGTGTGTGTGTGAGAGGAGAAGAGAGAGAGAGAGAGAGAGAGAGAGGAGAGAGAGAGAGGGGGGGGGGGGAGCAGGAGGAAAAGGGTACGAATGGGACGCTTTCCTCCTTTCTCATGTGACGTGACAATGGAAAGCCATCACTTCTCTCTCTCTCTCTCGTCCTCTCTCCAACCACTCTCTCTCTCTCTCTCTCTCGCGCTCCTCACCCACACACACACACACCACACAACACACACACACGCACGCGCACGCACACATCTCACATCCACACACACACCACGACACACACACACACACACACACACACACACAAACACACGCACGCACCCGAACACGTACACACACGCACCCTCATCTCTCTCTCCCCCCGTCTCTCTCTCCTTCTCTCTCTCTCTCTCCCTCTCATCACAACTACACCACACACACAAAAACTGCCGTTAGGATAAACACTTTACTTCATTTTTAAGTCCACTACCTTTCATCCCCCGCAGCCCCCCTTCTCCTCTACCCCCCCCCCCCCCCCCCCCCCCCCCCCCCCGGCTCTGTTCCTGTAGTAAAACGACGACGCTAAGATATATAGACTGACAATGAAAAGGAGGGCAAAGAATGTTGACGTAACTGGAGTGTGTGTCGCCAGCTCTCCCTCCACCATCCCCACCCACCCCTTATCCTCCTCCTTCACTTATCTGAATGTGCAGGTGACCACTCGATCACTCGTGGTTGAGACGAGGATCTCGTGCTCCCTCTCCACTACTTCAGAGAAACCGCTAACCCCCCCCTGTCTCCCTTTCCTTCCCCACTCACTGTGGTCTCAGGATTGAGGGCCGCAGACCGCAGTGCGGTCTACTCATGCGTTATGGGATTACTCGGACCGCTAAGATGTCCGCGTCTATACGTTTTCTCAACAGGTGCAGACATCGTAGTTCGTTCCTTAGCATAAATGCTGATGACCATAGATCAACATTTGAGAGGTTGTCATCCTTTGATCTCAATTGTTACCTCACAGTGTAGGTCATGGGGGGGAATGACTGTCCCATTCCAGATTTCTAACAGTCCCGAGAAGAAAAAAAAATTAAGAAAAAAAATTCTTTAGATGACTGGTATCAGAAAGTTTCTCCTTCCGTCACTAGTAAGAGTGAGAGTGAAAGTGAAGTTTGAATATGCCAGCTACTCTGTCACGGAGAGAAAACCTTCCCAGTCGTTTCCCCTAGAGGACCACGCCTACCATCCCTGCTCGTCACAGTGTGCAGGATTGTTTGTCCATGACCTTGTGTTCCACTCTGGAGGGGGGGCCATGGAACAGAGTTAGAATCTCTGTCTAAGTCTCTGACTCTGTCTGTCTCTGTCTCTGTCTGTCTGTCTCTCTCGTCCTCGCTCTCTATCACTCCGTCTGTCAGTCTCTCTTTCTGTCTGTCTGTCTGTCTGTTCTCTCTCTGTCTGTCTGTCTGTCTGTCTGTCTGTCTATCTGTCTGTCTGTCTGCCTTTCTCTCTCTCTCTCTCTCTCTCTCTCTCGCTCTCTCTCCTCTCTGTCTCTCTCTGTGTCTGTCTCCATCTCTGTCTGTCTGTCTCTCTCGTCCTCGCTCTCTCCCGTCTGTCAGTCTCTCTTTCTGTCGTCTGTCTGTCTGTCTGTCTCTCTCTTCTCTCTCTCTCTCTCTCTCTCTCTCTCTCTCTCTCTCTCTCTATCTCTATCTATCTCTCTCTCTGTGCTATATTTGTACGTGTGTATGTCTGGAATGATGAAAAGTAGTTTTCCCCAGTAACATCTATGGAGCCTTCTTCTCAGACCTGGCCGCCATCTTAGCGTCTACTCCCTTCAAAACAGCAACAACAATTGGGTCTTTGGAAACAATGAGTGTTCTCGATTTCCTTTTTTTTTTTTTCCTCCATCGCTGTTGTCTACTCTGCTTTAAAATGAGGACTGGAAGAAAAATGTCCAAACACAGGATTTTGTTTTCCAGCAGTGGTGGGACTGTTTCTTTATTTCGTTGGTTATTTGGTTTTCCTTTGGCTCAAATCGAAGGACTGGCCAGGACAAACGACAACAAGCACAAATTCGAAGACAGGAGAGAAACGTTTCCAGTCACTAATTTCAGGTTAACAGTACTCAAAGAAGATCCGCTCCTATCAATACTAAGCTGAACACGTGTGTGTGTGTGTGTGTGTGTGTGTGTGTGTGTGTGAGAGAGAGAGAGAGAGAGAGAGAGAGAGAGAGAGAGAGAGAGAGGTGCACTGCGTAGAAGGCCCAGTGTCTGTCTGTATTACGGAGAGCGAGTTGCACACTATATAATAGAAAGAAAAAAAAAAAAAACCCCAGTGAAACAGCATAGCGCTATACTCACACGTGCATGTACTGAGATGAAAATCTTCTTCTCCTGGACCCCCCCCCCCCCCCCCCCCCCCCAACACACACACACACGACCCGAACCTCTCCCCCCCCCCCCCCCCCCCCCTTCCCATTCCTTCTTCCGCCAACTCCGTCACGGTCCCCTCTGTTAAAAAACACAACGCGCGATCTTGTGCAGATTAGATAGGCATTCTACGATTGGAAAACAAAGAAAGAAAGAAAAGAAAGAAAGAAAAAGAAAGAAAAGCTAGAAGGAAAATCGTTGTCAATAAAGTGAAAAAAGGACATGGGTTGTGGTGTGTGGTGGTGGTGGTGGTGGTGGTGGGCGGGGGTGTGGGTGGGGGTGGGGGGGGAGCTCAGCCGTGGGTGTTAGAAACTAGGGAAGGGGGAGACAGAAACTAGAGTGTGATATCAAAGGCGTTCGAAATGCGTTGTTCATCAGGAGAGAATGTGCGTATACTTTATCCAGCGTGTGTGTGTGTGTGTGTGTGTGTGTGTGTGTGTGTGAGTGAGTGTTTGTGTTAGTGTGTGTGTTAGTGTGTGTGTATGTGCGCGCGCGCGCGCGCGTGTGTGTGTGTGTGTGTGTGTGTGTGTGTGTGTGTGTGTGTGTGTGTGTGTGTGTGTGTGCGAGCGCGAGCGCACGCGTGAGTTTCTAACAGAGAGAGAGAGAAAGAGAGAGAGAGAGAGAGAGAGAGAGAGAGAGAGAGAGAGAGAGAGAGAGAGAGAGAGAGAGAGAGAGAGAGAGCATTATCCATCTTTCTTGTCTAATGACAAATATGATCTTAAATGATATTGTTTCCATTCATCCATCGTTGTGAAATGAATTCAAAACAACCGTACGTAGACTGTTGTTCTTTTAATACAGTCTGATCTCCCGTGCAATTTTAAGAGACATAGATCTTGTTTGTTTTTTTTTTTATTTTTAGTCTGATCTCCCGTACAATTTTAAGAGACATAGATTTTTTTTTCTTTCTGTAGTCTCATCTTCTGTGTCATTTTGCAGCCATTAATCCCACAACGCCCGCTCCGTCTCCTGGCTCACAGACACACCCTGTTTTTTTTTTTTTTTTGTTTCGCCGCAGCCCTGGCACCGGCAATCCACAGGGGGCTGTCAATAAAAAGTAGTCGTTATGAGGCCACCCACCAGCGGAGTCTCTGCTCTGCTGCGAGTTACGTCGGCGGTGTTCAGTTAGGCCTGTTTTGATCTCAAACGCGTAGGATATACCACACATTGAGCAGCCTGCCTACTTGAGGACAGGAACTGCCTGGTGGCAGAACAAGGGGGAAGGAGCGTCCTCTACTGGAGGGCGCCACTGTTTCATTGTTGTTGCTGTTGTTGTTGTTGTTGCGTTACTGCTCCTGCTGCTGCTTTTGTTGTTGTTAATGTTGTTGTTGTGAAGAGTACACACACACACACACACACACACACACACACACACACACACACACACACACACACACACACACAAGCACGCAAGCACACACACACAAGCACGCACGCATATATATATATATATATATATATATATATATATATATAGAGAGAGAGAGAGAGAGAGAGAGAGAGAGAGAGAGAGAGAGAGAGAGAGAGAACGTCCTAATGTCGGTTAGAGACCAAGGTCTAAAGTACCTTACAATCCACACTCTCGTCTATATAGCGGGTTGCCTACCTGGGTAGAGCCGACTGTAGAGCTAGCTGCCTGCTAGCGCTACATTCAGTCTTTTCCGTGTCATTCAGTCGAACATCATTCATTTGGTTTTTCATTCATTCTGTCACTCTTTCGGTGCATACTATGTGTATACGTGTCACCTGTGACGACGGCCAACCAGCCATTTCATTCTGAAAGTTGGTGGGTGGGATTTTACATGAGTGCAAGATGTTATGCGTGCGTTTACACACGGAACCCTGCTTTACAGTCTCATTTGAAGGACTTTGTCGGGAAATAGACACAGAGCTAATGTTAAGTCAAAGGATAAAAAAAAAATCCTCTGTACCGAAACGACGCACGACGCGCGGAGCGGAGAACCTGAACCTGCAACCCCAGGATCACAAGTCAAGCGCTCTGCCAACCGAGCCACCCCGTCCCTCATAGCCGTCCATCGACAGTTCTTATGAGCCAGCCGATACCGTGATCCTGACCCAAAAGTGGCTACCCTGACGGAAGGGCATGTACAGCCACATAACTTGATACCATCTTGACACTGATCAAGGAGGATAAAGATGGTGTCGATCATGGTTCGATGTTCCATCCCAGTCAGAAACTACATGACTAGGCTGTACCGTATGCTTCCTTCCACGATCGATCCCGGCGTCAATCAGGCCCGTCAGATACAGATACCCCGCAGTGCTGGTCTGGACATGTGAGCGCTGCTCTTAGAAACGCATCCATTAAGAGGATGAAACTTCAGTCTTCCCATTTGGGCTTACAGGAAATTGAATTCTGCTTTAGAAGCAGTTGGCGAAAGAAGAAAAAAATC
>JADBJO010000964.1:517500-520000 GCA_016801955.1 Conus betulinus | reverse complement strand
TCGATGGCAACAACGACAACGGCTGCAACACCAGCAACGGCAGCAGCCCTCTCCAACACAGGCACATGATGGTAAGGCTCTTCTCGCACTCCCATCTCTCTATCTGCAAAACATAATTTACGCGACCGTCGACGAACACAGCAAGTTACAGTTTCAGTTGTCTGCTTTGTGACAGAGGCATCATAGCGTGCAGGTAGTCCTAGAACCGCATCTGACTACTAGGAGGACAAAACAGAATTAATCAACTAATTAACTGATCAATTGATTGATTGATTAATTTATTCGCTTATTAATCAATTAGGTGGTTGCTTGCTTGCTTGCTTGCTTACGTGGTTGCTTGGTTGGTTGGTGGTTGGTTGGTTGCTTGGTTGCTTGGGTGCTTGGTTGGTTGGTTGGCTGGCTGGTTGGTTGGTCGGTTGATACATCGATCGATCAATAATTAATTAACTGGTTGGTCGTTTGATCGGTTCATCGATTGATATTTGATCAATTATTTGGTCAAATACTTAGTTGAGTGATTAATTAAACTGATTACAAAAAATAAGCCAGCAAAAAAACGATTATTTTCAAAATGAAAACAGGCAGGCGGTGCTTGTGAGTTTGGAGATTCGGGTTTCAGTTCCAGTCAGTGGCATTCACCAGTGAGATCTTTTGGCCCCATCTGCCTGTCTCCCCGACACAACCGAGTGAGCTATGGGTTAAAACGGGAAAGCTGGAACCACGGAGCCGAGTTACGTCCGCTCAGCGAAGGCCGTCTCTGACAGGGTTTCTCAAATTCCCCCCCCCCCCCCCCCCCCCCCCCCCCCCCCCGACCAGCTCTACAGATGTCTGAGTCTCACAGCTCGCTTGACGCCAAGATATCGTCCGAAAGGAAGCGTAGAGCACAACCCTGCCATGCAGCCTCGGACTACAGGAGAACATCTGCAGTAGCACTTTAATCACCGTTATTCTCTTTAAACATTGTTTGTTAAAATCGCAAATTCTGTGTCCTTTCGTGTGCCGCACTTGTTGTGATCTCACATGTCGATTTCCCTTGACATGCACGGTGGGGGATGAATTCGTTAATATCCGTCGGTACCGGCACGTATTACCGGAACTGTCGTTGAATGGATTTGGCAACACCTTCTGGAGAACGGGAAGGCAGGGAAGGTGGGGGCGGGGGGAGGGACACAGCAGGTGGTCTCCTGTGTATGGTGGATCCAAACACAGGCATCCCTGAACATTTTGAAACTGACACGGCAGCAGCGCGGAGTCTTCTCTGGAAGGTTGCCGCATGACGATTGAATATTGACTGTTGCCATGAGGATTGCTAGTACTGGGACTGCCCACAGCGCAAACCTGGGTCCAGTTATGTTTGGGGGGTAAACAAAACGATATTTCACTTCAACAAGACAATGAGATAAACAAATAGTAATGCTTTTTTTATCCAGCTCTGGGGAGCCATAATGAGCCATGTGAGACTAACACCACTGGCAGACATGAAGGATGAGACAAAAAAAGAAGAATGGGGGGGTGGGGGGAAGGGGAGGGGACTAGGTACCTAAATGTTCGATAATCGGCGACACATACCCATATAACTTGTCAACTCATTACTTTTTGTCAACTTCGTCCACCATTTCCGGGAGCTGTGTGTTGAGACTGACTTAGTGAAACTTGGCAGATACCTGACCTATAGATCTACATCATCCAAGCAACTGATAATTAACGTAGATACGAAACAAACAAAAGACAAAGCAAAACAAAAAGGGATCAACAGTATAAAGAAATCTACCAATCCGCTGTTGTTGTTTTGATTTCGCGGTAGACCTACTTTTGTAAAACAGATAGTTGACCGCAGATCTTCCGTAAAAAATGATAAATGTCTTTGAGGATTCTCAGAAGATAAAAAAAAAAAGAGAGAAAAAGAAAGAAAGAAAGAAAAACAGAACAACTCTCAACAACGTTTCGGTAATAGACCGTCTTCAGGACTTGTGACATAAAAAGAAAAACAAATAAATACGTATAGGAAATGACGTATGAAAACATCTACGTAAACGTACTTTTGTACTTTTCTGACATCAGTGTAAACTACTTTTCTGTGTAACGCTGAGGAGGGAGGAGGAGGACGACGACGACGACGAGGACGAGCAATATAGACATCAAACACTTCACAATGACATCTGAGTCTTTTTCTCGGCTCAGTGTTTCTTCTCTTCTACCTCCAGTCCATGTCACAATCAACATGCGTTAAGATACAAACTCTCAAAACAACTTCAACAACAACAACGATCAACAACAACAACAATCGTCCTCAGTCAATAGCTCATCTACGCTTAGATCTTCCCTTTACTTCTTAATCTGGTGTGTCTGCTCATTTTCTTCTTTATCCTCATTTTCAGTGTCTTGAAAACAGGAAGAAAAAAAAAAGTATATCAAAATCTTCCCAGCTGTTTCGAGTTATCTTTTACACAAACAGTCAGGCTGACAGAAACATTATGGGGAAAAAAAAAACCTATATCAT
>JADBJO010000964.1:495000-505000 GCA_016801955.1 Conus betulinus | reverse complement strand
TTCCACTCCCAAGCGTTGCAACTGGCCAGCGGCGCCGGTGGAAATCCTAAGCAACAACTGCTTAAGTCCCCCCTGGAGGTGGCCAGACCCTATTTTGGGTCGCAGTTCGAGTGGTGTGTGAATTGAAACGCCTCCCCCCCCCACCCACCACCCCCTCCACCCCCACCTCCCCCCACCGTGACTGATTCCTGTCCTGTCGGACGTGGGTCGAGACGATTCGCGTGTTTGAGCAACGATTTGAGGTGTTTTCTGGGCTAGGGTTCGGTGTGGAAATAAGAGAGGCCCCCCTGTCTACCAGGGGTTTTGTTCCCACCACACCCCAACAACAGGTGTGTGTGTGTGTGTGTGTGTGTGTGTGTGTGTGTGTGTGCGTGTGTGTGTGTGTTGTGTGTGTGTGTGTGTGTGTGTGAGTGAGAGAGAGAGAGAGAGAGCCACCCCTTCTCTCCCACCTGCCCCTTCTCCATTTTCCTATTGTTCCTGTCCATTGTTTCTTGAAGGTATGGCAAGACTTCAGCTTACACTCTCTCTCTCTCTCTCTCCTCTCTCTCTCTCTCTCTCTCTCTGTCTCTCTCTCTCTCTCTCTGAAACGCTGTATTGACTTGCGTGTTTTCCATGTGTTTTTTTTTCTCTCCCAAGAGGACATAAGAATTGAAAAATTGTCACTTCTTTCGACTTTTAAAATGTTTTTAAAGAAATGAGGTGTAACTTAAATAACAAAAAAACAAAAAACTAGCTCATATTCCTTGCATTTGTCAGAAAGAAAAAATTTCATCAGCAACTCAACATTGGAATACTGTTTCTGTGTCGAGCCACCCATATACTTAAATTTGGAATACTTATTATGAATATTTTAAAGTGTCACTCCTCAAAAAGTGTTAGTCCCAAAAATACAAACTGTACAAAACAAGGTTCCAATCTTGATAACGTCGCGAACGTTTTCCTTTGTGAAAAAGAAAGTTTTGTGGTTGTTGTTGTTGTTGTTTGTTTGTTTGTTTGTTTGTTTGCTTTTTTCTTTGCTTGTTTGTTTGTTTGTTTTGTTAATTCCAAAACATTGATCAATTCTCCTTCAAATCGTAATAAAAATAAGTGTTCATTGATACGGAAAAAAATGAAAGAAATTCAAAGGAATATACTCAACGTCGGTGTGTGAAAAAAAAACATAGGTGGAAAAGTAGAGCAGATATAGACGTGTAATTTACAAACAACTGAGTGTGACTATGCCAACTGAGATCACAGACATTTAAGGACCCAAGCTGACCGTACGGTCGTGTTTTGATGGCCCTGTGTGTATGTAAGCTTGGGACAGAAAGAATGCTGCAGTAGTCTCATGCACGATCCGCATGCATGTGTGTTTGTGTATGTGTTCTGGGGGTGGTGGAGTTGGGGGGGGGGCTGGGTGCGTGGATGCACCACCTGTTGGTGTGTGAATGGACGACAGATAGGACAGAGGGTGGGAGTCTGTCTTTCGTTTTCGTTGCTGTTGTTGTGTTGTTGCTGTTGTTGTTGTTGTTGTTGCCGCTGTGTCTGCTTTGACCACGCCTTTGCAAATGCCAGGCGTATCAAGAGAGATGGGCGGCATCATGTCATTCTGAAAATTTTGCTAAGGACATAAACAGAAACACAGTGAGCTCGGAAATTGTCACAAAAGGGGCTGTTTCCAGACAAGTGTATCATGCACATATTCTACCGAAATCTCTCCCGTCTCTCTGTCTTTAAAAGATTTTATTCTCGGAACACATAAGCATTTCTTTTTGTGACGTTGCAATTTATATATTCAGCAAGGTGGGAGTAAAAGGTATGGGAGATAGTGTGTGCATGCACCCGATGCTTTTCTTTCTTTCTTTCTTTCTTTTTCTTTCTTTGTTTCTGGTTCTTCTTTCTTTGTTAATTTCTTCCTTCTCTTCAATGCTTCCTTCTGTCTGGTTCTTGTATGTGCTTATTAATTTATATCCTTTTCTTCAATGGTGATTTAAACCAGATCACCATTACCTTAAGTTAGTTTCCACCCTGACAGTGCGGTGGCACTTTTATTCTCTCCCTCCCACATTGTTTCTATTCCCAACCCGCACATCATACTGCGCAAACGTCTTCGCAGGAGAGGGCGAATATGTATCTAGATGCGTGTGTATGTTAAGGTACGTTGACTAGCGGGTGTGAGACAGCGTTTCTGTGTGCCTCGCGTGATGGATTTTTTGTTCTCATTTCTTCTGTTCTCGACCGTGGAAAAAGTACTGGCAGTTGCAGACAATAATACATAACCTGCACCTTGAGCAGTGAAACGGGCCGTGCTGTCGGATCTGGTGATGGGTTCCCTCCAACCCCCAGACGTCGACCAGGTCCCCTCACTTCGCTGTGATCGGCTCATGTCCTTCCAGGGGCTGTCAGCATGAGACTGGCACAGGGGGATTTTTTCCCTCGGAGTTAGCATCAGTTCTGACTCCATTTCCCATACAGTCCTTCGAATTAGGCTATAAACCGAGGTTCCGTGTGTTTGTGTGTGAACGCACGCATAACATCTTGCACACGCGTAAAATCCCATCACCAACTTTCGGAAGAGAAGGCCAGTGCCGTTGGTATGGATGACACGTTACACATAGCATGCACCTTCCCTGAAGATGGAGTATGGCTGCTTTAAAGGATTAATACTTGCCTGTCCATATAGGAAGTTTCCGCAGGAGTATCAGCCTGCGTACGGAGAAGAAGAAGAAGAAGAAGAAGAGAAGAAGAAGAAGAAGAAGACGGAAAGAAGAAGAAGAAGAAGAAGAGAAGATGATGATGATGATGATGGTGATGATGATGATGATGATGATGAAGGTCGACAGGGGGATGTTCAGGGAAAGAGAAAGAGTGGCAGAAAGATACGTAGAAGAACAACAAAGAACGGACGAAGAACATGGATATCAGAAGAAGAAGAAGAAGAAGAAAAGAAGAAGAAAGAAGAAGAAGAAAGAAGAAGCGAGAAGACGTACTACAGGGGGTAGAATGCGCTACCAACAGTCCTTCGCTCTGGCACAACTTCCAGGACGCCAACGTCGGGACAGGCGGCACACCAGAAACCAATGCGCCAAGGTCTTGCTGAAGGAGTCGAGTATTTATAGACTGGCACAATCAGAGCGTTTTTATTGTGTCTGAAAAGTGATTTTCCTACTTTTCTTTCATGTTATGGCCATCAAAGTACAAGCCAGGTGGTTCTAAGCAGACGGATTAAAATCAAAGGAATGTTGTTCGGCAGAGGTGTTTTAACCACCTTTTAAAGATTTGTTAGATTTCATCTACCGTTGCCCCACTTTGCAAGTAGCTTAATGCTTAATGCTTATATAGCTGCTTAATGCCAAGCTGGCAATTGAACACATTTTACCTCATTATTATGAAATAAGAAGATTTACTTCAAAGTCTTTGAACGTGTGTTGCTGGCTTCGGATGTTTTTTTTTTTTTTTTTTTTTTTTTTTTTCGTATATATAATCTTACTAGCGCTTACGCGCTTCGATCCCTTCTCGCCCCGGCGAGTTTGTCTGTCGTGTAGTGTTCCGGTGTCCATTTTTGCGTCTGTGGACGCAAACTGCGTCACGACGCAATGCGTCACGTGATCGCCGACCCGACGTTGCTGTTTGTAGGACAGCAAGGATACTTGATACCAATTGATACCAAATTTGGTGGCGATCGGCCTAAAGCTGTGGCCGTGTATAAGCGAACAGACAGACAGACAAACTGAGCTTTATATATTTCAAAACATTCTATTTCAAAACTTTTCAGTCATCCTTTACTGTGTCCAGGTGGTTGTTTCCTGTAATACATTCCCACCACCCAGTCCTTGTATACCCATCCCCACCCTACCCTATCCCTATCCCTCTGCCTCCACTTTCCTTTTCGTGTTGATCTGATTTGGTTTTGGTTTATTCTACTCATCGTCATCGATCTACTGACTTTGTGCATTTAGAGTCAAAAAATCGGTAGCGTAGATAACTAGGGTTATGAATAAATGAACTAACGAACTAGTGATCTTTAAAGAAAAAAAAAACAAACAAACAAAAGACTGACAACGAAAAAGGAAGACAATAACCTTCAAGCAAAGGCAAAAGAAAGAGAAAAGGAAAACTTGAAGACAGTGACTTTCAACAGAGCAAGGGAGGCAACAGCTTTTCAACATAGGCTCAGAAATATAAAGAACAGAATGGCCTTCAAACAAGAAACCCAAAACCCAGCTCACAGGAGGGTGACCTCTAAACAGAGATTCAAACAAAGCGAGAAAGACAGGGACCTTCAAACAATGGCTTGGACAAAGCCAGAGGAAGTCAGTGATCTTCAAACTGTCACTGTGACAAAGCGAAGAAGACAATGATCTTCAGACTCGGGACAAATGAAGAAAGACGGTGACCTTCGGTCAGAAAGTAAGACTGAGCAAGGAAGGCAATAAACAACCTTCAAATAGAAACTCAAAAAAAAAAATTTTTATGTAATTAATAGCGAACCACCAAGAAAACGTAGACAAACTAATCACGAGACAAAAAACGCGCGCGTTTCAACCGTCTTAGGTCTTCTTCAGGCAAGATACAAAACACACTCCGGACAACGAAAAATGAACGAGCAATCACTTACCTTCGTTCACTTCAGCGCAAGTACAAGTATCACATGTTTCGTTTGCCTTGTATAATGACTGTTCAATTCTTTATTGCTTCATTAATCTAAGATATTAATTTTCTTCTTCTTACGATGCTTTTTTGCAGATTTCTCGGTGTGAATAATATTTGACTAATGATATGAGCATGGCAAAGACAACGTGTAAAAGGAAGTTTCGGCGTGAAATCGTTGTCCTTGGGTATGAAAAAATCAGTCAATCAATCAGTGAGAGAGAGAGAGTGAGAGAGAGAGAGAGAGGAGAGAGAGAGAGAGAGAGAGAGAGAAGAGAGAGAGAGAGAGAGAGAGAGAGAGAGAGAGATGAGAGAGAGAGAGAGATACGTCTATAGACAGGAATATTGACCACAGATACAGTCATTTACAAAAGAAAAAGATAAATCTATCTTAGCACAGATTAAAAAAAATTTGAAGAAAAAAAAAAAAGAAGAAAACGAACAAGAAGGAGCGATGAAGATAACGATCTTCAAGTACAAACACAAAGATCACAAGCATTGTGACCTTGAACAAAGGCATATGAAGAAAAAGAAGACAGTGACCTTGAATCAGAGGACGAAGGCAGACAGAAGGAAAAGAAAAGACGAGGCAGACAGTGACCTTTGAACTAAAGACACAGGCGGAAACAAACAAGACAGTGACCTTTGAACTAAAGACACAGGCGGAAAACAAACAAGACAGTGACCTTTGAACTAAAGACACAGGCGGAAACAAACAAGACAGTGACCTTTGAACTAAGGACACAGGCGGAAACAAACAATACAGTGACCTTGACACTGAGACACAAACAGAAAAGAAAAAAAGACATTGACCTTCAAACAGATAACAAGGGCGGGGGGGGGGGGGGGGGGGGGGGGGGGGGGGGACACAGACAGACAAATACAGACATGCCACATAAAAGTGACAGTTCCTTCAAACGGAGACTCATGCATTATAAATAAATAATAATAATAATAATAAGGAAGCTGGACACATATAATTTTCTTTTAAAAGCAGTGACCTTGAAACGGAGACATGGACAGCAACGACAACGACAACACAACACACAACACACACACACACACACACACACACACACCACACACTCACACCGAAGACAATGACCTTGTAACAGAGATACACAGACCCCCAAACAAAATCAAGGAACACTAACCTTGAAACAGAAACGCTAATATGGCGGGAGAGAAAAAACAAATAAAAAAAGAAAAGAAGAAGAAGGAAATGAAGAAGCACAGAAGACACTGATCTTAAAACAGAAAAACGGAGACGGAAAAAAAAAAAAAAAACGCAGGGGAAGAAAATGACCTTCAAAAGAACATCGAAGACAAGAAAAAAAAATGATATAAAAAAAGAAAGAAAACAGTAACCTTGAAACCAGTACCCGGAGGTGGCGGGCGGGGGGGGGGGCAAGCGGGGGAGGGGGGACAGCACGGAACATGAAACAAGACAGATCCAAAAAGCCAATCCCCACCCCGCACATTTTTCTTAATTCCACAAAAAAACAATAAGAATCAAACACATCCCCCTGCTATTTTGTCAGAACCCTCCGTTCAGCCTCCGGACTATGCATAAAGCGTGTGCACAACGTGACCAAAGCGCTTGCGCCTTGCCTGGCCCAACACGTGCACAATGGTCGGCGCTCTCTTTGCGCGGCCTTCGTCGCTGTTTGTCGTCCCATCGCAGGCCGAGTTCTTTCCTCGCCACACCTCCCCCCCCCGCCGCCGTGGTCCTTCTCTTTCTTGCCGTCGTCGCCAGCAACTGTTGCAAGAGGGTGGTGGTAGTGTAGTGGTGGTGGTGGAGGAGGCAGTGAGGGGGAGGAGGGGGGGTATGAGGGTATTGAAGACGGGGCATAGGAGGGCGTCGAAGGGGTAGAGAGGGGCAGGAGAGAGAGAGAGAGAGGGGAGAGAGGGGGGGGGGGGGGGAGGTGGCTAAGGGATGTCGTGGAATAGACTGACCCTTAATTATCTTCCTTTGGGGTAAAAATGAATCTCGGATAGATTAATAATGATGGTAATAATAATATAATAATGATATAATAATAAAAATGATAGTAATAATAATGAAAATGAAATCATCATAATAATAATAACATTAGTATGATGATGATGATGAATTAATAACAACAGTAATAACAATAAAAAAGAACAACAACAACAATAACAGTACTAATAATAAGAAGGGCATTGGCACGGGTACTCCGGATCCACGACAACATTTGAATGATAAATAACAAAATAAATAGGATAGCTCTCACTCACCACGGAAGCAAGAGTTACCCCACTCATACGCCATTTCCTGTTTTACTATTTCCCGCCTCCTTTCAGAGTTTCTTCCCACATTTGCATGGGTTTATGTCTCTGGGCCCCCTTTTCGACTTTTCATAAACCTCCATTCTTCTTCTCCTCCTTCTTCTCCTGCGCGTACGCAGGCTGATACTCTTGCGGACACCCCCTGTATAGGGAGTGGAGTTTTGTGTGTATGACCGGTTTTTTTTTTTTATCCGCCATTAAGGCAGCCATACTCCAACTTCGCGGAAGGTACATGCTATGTGTAACGTGTCATCCATACCAACGGTCAAACTGGCCTTCTCTTCCGAAAGTTGGTGATGGGATTTTACGTGTGTGCAAGATGTTATGCGTGCGTTCACACACGGAACCTCAGTTTCTAGTCTCATTCGAAGGACTGTATGGGAAAATGGAGTCAGAACCAATGTTAACTCGGAGGGAAAAATCCCCCCTGTACCGAAACAGGCCGGCGGAGATTCGAACCCGCAACCCCCGAGATTACGAGTCCGGCGCTCTACCACACTGAGCTATTCCGGCCCCCCCATCAGCCTCCGTTCAAATCTCATCTCTGCGGACTGAAGATCTCTCTCTCTCACAGATGACAGAGCATGTGGCACTGACCTACAGACATCAGCCCACTTTCTCCAGTCCTGTCCCCACCTTTTGACACTCTGCCACAAGAAACGTGGCCCAGTCAGGTGGGGGACCTGGGGGAGAAGCTGTGGGGACAGGTGACATCATGGAGGCAAGCGGTGAACCTCCGGCCCACAACACGGAACTAGCGATACAGCTCGGGCGGAACACTGAAGAAAATGAAGCTGAAATTGTTTCGTGTGTGTGTGTGTGTGTGTGTGTGTGTGTGTGTGTGTGTGTGTGTGCGTGTGTGTGTGTTGCGTATCTTACTAAAAAAAAAACTGATCCTAAATCCAGTCCCCTGGTCCAAATCCAGCCCACAGCCCATAATTTCACAAGTTCGTTCTTGATCCACAGTCCACTCGCCCACCAAGTGTCATGGAAGCTATTTGGATAGTTTGGGTTCATCTTGCTCGGGAGATTCTGCATGGTGGATCCGTCCTTCGATCCGGATTACTCTGCTACGAATCTCCACAAAACTTAAATGATTTCGTCCTTCAGCAGCGTTCCATCTTCCCATCAGAGTTTGTTGAAATTGGTTCCGTAGTTTGTGGCATATTCTTGCTGACAATAAATAGGGAAAGGAAACGTAAATGCATAAATACACAAACGAACAGACGCAAGTAAATTCATGATTTCGAAAGTGGATTGTAGTAGTGACGTAGTTAAACACAAGTTTCTTGATGCCGGACTAAACACGTTATATTTAAAATCATGGAAACAGGTAAAGCGTTTAAAGTAGACAGCACTCTATCGCAGTATTCTTTTGCTCAAGGAAGATACTACACCTGAGATTCCAGGGTAACGCTTGCCTGAAAGGCAGTTTTGAATTTTGCTGTAGGTCTTTACTACTGAATTGCCACTGAAAACCGTGTGAGGAAAAAGGGGGGAGAAGTAATGCCTTGTGTAAATGTGTTTCCATTTTGGTGGTGGATTTCTTTTTGGCCATGCAAATGAACAAAAAGACCTGTTTGGAACTTTTCGGGGTTTTTTTCTGTTTTTGTTTGTTTGTTTGTTTTTTTTTCCCCGTCGCTCCAGATCAGATCACACAGAGCCCCGTACAATCGTTTCCATTCACGTTTAATTTATAACCCTGTTGGATCATGGTTATTATCTACAAAGCAACAACATCCCGACATTCGGAGCCAAAGTATATTGAGATGTTTTTCTTTTATTCGCTTATGATGAAATTGTATGTGATCACTGACTCCTCCATGCCTTTTCTGGCACATAACTTGCCTCTGTGTTTGTGTGTGTGTGTGTGTGTGTGTGTGTGTGTGAAAGGAAGCATTAACTTTTCAAGATGCATTGTAATAAAACAAACAAGCAAACAAGAAAGATAACTTTTGCTTTCCCACGGCGAGACAATTCAACGCCCAGAACTCTAAACGAATGCAGCTTACGGCGAGCGCAGGACCCCAAGGCACACAGAACAAACAGCACAAAACAAAACATGGAAACATCCTTGAAAAACAAAAAGACAACAACAAAAAAAGATAAGGTCGTTTCCTCGTTTGCTCTGTCTGCCTTTGAGTCTGCATTTGTGCAAGGGAAAGGTGCAAAAAGAGCTCTGCATTCGTTTGGAGTTATGGGCGTTTAAATTGACTCCCCGCGGGAGCAAAAGTTATCTTCCTTGTTTGCTGTTGACCGCGCGTGTGGACTTTGAAACGCATGAGGCAAACAGCACCATCACTGACGGAGGGGGGGGGGGGGGGGGGGGGGGGGGGGGGGGGGGGGGGGATCGGGGGGAGGGGGAGAGAGGAAGCGGCTAGGGGACGGGAGGGGTGGGGGGGGGGATGTGTAGGGGTGGGAAGGGCGCAGAGGGCAAAGACGATTATCATACACAAAGATGACGATCAATCAGCCTTGCGGACAACCGGGCGACTCTCACACAGTTCAGCCCGCTGCCTTTGCAGTGTGTTGTTGGCTTTCTGCTTGACGTGGGGAAAGCACCTCTCGGAGTGTGGGGTCTACTTTCACACGGGGTGTTTATCATCTGCACAGCGTCACAATCAGGACAAATAGTCACCTCCCCTGAACGGCGCTTTTATCTGTGTGTGTGTGTGTGTGTGTGTGTGTGTGTGTGCATGTGTGTGTGTGTGTGTGGTGTGTGTTGTGTGTGTGTGTGTGTTTAAGTTTGTGTTTTTCTGTAATAGCAATTATTCCAGTGCATGAAAAGGGCCTCGAACAATAACAAATTAATGTACTCACAAATTGTGTGTTTCGATTTTTTTTTTTTCTTTTTTCGTTAAAATCTATATCAAGACATGTTCGAATAAAAATACATTATGCACTCACAAATCAGTGTTCGATTTTTCCTTTGCGTTAAAAATCTATATTAAATATGCTCGAAAAACAATAAATGACGCACTCACAAATCATGCGTTCGATTTTACTGTGTCGTTAAATGCGTATTAAGACATGGCGTCGAACAACAATAAAGCATGTACTC
>JADBJO010000964.1:482500-487500 GCA_016801955.1 Conus betulinus | reverse complement strand
TAAAAAGGCAAGACCTACAGGTCGCCCTTTGGCAACTGCGAGTGAGCTTCTGAAAGTTTATGACATTATCATTTACATGACTATGACAGGATACAAACTGCCGATACCCTTGCATTCTCTTGGCAGCATTCACAACACCTTTGAGAAAACCAACCAACCTACAAACACCAATGAAGGGAAACAACTGTCCTTCCCTTCATGGGCAAAAACTTTTCAAGAAGAGACATATATAGTCTGTAAATTATTTAGTAGAACTATGCTTGCATACAACTGATGAATTGTTAAAGGTTATACATGCAGATGTATGCATTAAAAAAAAAAGGCCATTTTCAAAACTTTCATGAATCAGATTTATTTCAAAAACTGGATGTATCACTAAAATCACTTCTTTTCCTGTAGGGGAAGGGGGTGGGGTGGAAGAGAGTGGTGGGAGGGAGGGGAACAGTGAAGAGGGGAGGGGAGGACGGGAGAGGAAAAGGAAAAATGGGGCTCAGCTTTCTGACAGGAATACAATTATGTACATGATTATTTTCAAACATTTCTCAAATGCCCAATAGACACCCAACTGCATGAATTATTTCCCACTCAGACACAATAAACTAAAATTCAATTCATTTCGAGAAAAAAACAACTTTACTTAAAACTCAATATATGAGATAACGCAGAAGTTTCTAACAATTACCTAACAAAAAACAGGTGTAAACCAAAATCAAAATGTGCCATTCGTATGAAAATACAAAGTAGTTTCTTCACAGCAAACAATATGTATAGCTACATTATAATCATTGACAATTCAGTGATTTATACCATTTTTATCTGCATACATGCCACATGAACACACACGAAAGAATTTGTCTACAGAATGTAAATAGTTCAAGCAGTCGAGGAATAAATAGCACTTGAAGATTTTTTAAGTTGATGCTAATGTTAGAAAATGTTACCACTGCCCCATGTCCCAATGCCTTCTTGGAATTATCACAATTATACCTGCGTTAAAAACTTTTCTGCGTTAAAAACCAAACATAACAATTATACCATCATCCCTTGGAATTATCACTTCTCTGCGTTAACTACCAAGCATAACAATTATACCATCATCCCTTGGAATTATCATTTCTTGCCGTTAAAACCAAAACAGCACTTTACCAGGAAGAGCACACTGTTGTTGTCTGGCATCTCTTCCCCCACCCCCCACCCCCCCCCTTTCCTTCTTAGCTTGTTTGTATATACATATACATTTATCTGAATTTTAAAGAACAAAGATATTTTTCTTTTTTCCTCACAGAATGTCATCATGGTTAATCAACACTCAGGTCAGGACTGCTTTCAATCAGGTTTCACATCCATACACAGCAAAGGGGGTACGGGGGATGGACAATGTCCCATCCCAGTGGGAGGAAGGGGAAGGGGGGGGGGGGGGGTGGAGAGGACTCCAAGACTTATCTTAACACTATACAGATACTACCAAATTGAAAACATGCTTAAGAGGGATGGCAAATATGCCGATTTTTATGCTACGCACCAGCAGGATTTGAACTCACAGCATTTGACAGCAGACTTTTTGCTCCACCACCACGCTAAACAGGACACCCCTTCCACTCTTCTGCTATCACTAGTTCTTTCAAGCATGCTGCACGCATAATCTTGATTTTCAGTTGCAACTTTGACATACCCCGTTTGACCACGCTGAGCTCTTTCAGGGCTAAGACGCATCTGGTGGTCTGAGTCTTTAGCCTTTCTGATGAGGAAGCAGACTGACGCAGGCTTCTAGTCTGTTTTCTCACTGAAAAAGTGGCACACAGACCACCAGTCAATGTTTTTGTGGAGGATGCAGAAAAACTGCAGGCTATGGGGGATCCGAACCACAGATCTAGGACTTCCTCTCTACCTAGACCAGGATGTATGCCACAAGACCAACAACCTGGTACCATTGTTTTCATCACTACTGCAAAAATATACTCTGGTCACACTTTGGTCATAACTCATTCCAGACCACTTACAAGATAACTCCTAAAAGATTAACGTGGCACCTGCCGAGTAAGGAGATAACTTAGAATAGCAAATCCTTTGTGAAGTCCAATTATCTTCAGTCAGAACCATCTTTTCAAGCTTATCTCCCTTTGTATAGCTTCTTTCAGAAAACCTAAAGGTGTTGTTAGTGTGCTGGAATTTTCCAATATATATTTCTACTGTGTGGTCTGGTTTGTTGTGCTTTCTTCAAGGAAGCCAAGGCCATGAGGTTTGAGTTTCTTTAAGCTGAGTCAGAAAGTGATTAACATTATGCAAAAGAAAATCACTCATAACATTTTTTTTTTAATGTCCTAAATATACATATATACAAACAGTGCACACACACAATACAGGAAACCAAAAGGAGATGCAAAAGAATAAGATGGACAATTGAATGATGATAGAGAGATTCTGTCTGCAGCATTCGAAAAAAAAAAATCACTGTGAATAATAAATCACACTATAAAAAACAATACAAAAGTTGTACTGTTTCATAAATTGCATGGGGGGAAAAAACAGATTATGCACACACAGAAAATAGACTCAAGCATATCCATTTCAATTTGAAAAGAAAAATCAATAAAACAATAAGTGAGTGTAACAGAGGGACTGACTATGCAGAATATGCAAATAAAATGAGTGAAATTGCTCTCAAACAAAAATGCATCAAAAGAAGCACCAATTCTACTGAGAACTGCACTGTCTATATATCACATTTTATGAGAGGGGCACATGTGCATAATCAAATAATGTAAAAATTAAAAAGTGAAAGAGATGGTAGCAGGTATGGAGGAAAATTACAGTATTCCAAAAGAGGATGTTAGAAAAAAACAGGCAGAAAACAACTAGCAATAGAAAAAAAAGAAATGAAGGAAGAAAGAAGAAATGAAAGAAACATATTTCATGATAAAAATCAACGAAGAATCAAGCAACAGGTTGTTAACAGTTTCACATTTGACTAAAAGATATGTTAAAAAGTAATTCTTTTTTCCTTTTTTTCTGTGTGTGTGTGTGTGTGTGTGTGTGTGTGTGTGTGTGTGTGTGTGTGTGTGTGTGTGTGTGTGCGTGCGTGTGTATGCGCGTGCGTGCGTGCATGAATGCGTGTGTGTGTGCATGCATGAATGTGTGTGTGTGTTTTTGTGTTTGCACCACAGGTTTACTTACTGTGTGTATAACAGATATTAAAAAATAATCAATTTTTCAATGATTTTATTTTCATCATAAAGCTGCAATAAAAAGCATTCTTGTGCCAATGTTTGAAGCTTATCTTAAACATGTGAAAAACAAACTTCTTTAACATGAAAAGATCAAAAGTTTACGTTGATCAAAACCGCTTGCACACCAACCTGCGGAAGAGACTGAGCACTGATACATCTATTGTCTATTCTGCAAGATTTTTGTAAAATCCACAACTTTCAAAGAAAGGCATTGATACTTTTTTACATTGTCTTGCGGTAAAACAACACTGGCAACATGTCTCTCTCACTCTCTCTCAAAAAGAGGGTCTCTGATACACATTGGAAAGAATTCAACACCTTAGCTACATTCTTTTTCTATAACTAAGCAAGGTCTAGGTACAATTTTCTCTCTCTCTCTCTCTCTCACACACACACACACACACACACACACACACACACACACACACACACACACACTGCTGCTAAAGGTCAGTCACAGCCTTGATATTCTTCAACCTCCAAAGCCAATTTAGCGAATGAAGCTATCAGTCACTGTAGTCATCAAGTTACTCACGTTGCATATGTCTGACCCAAAGACACAGAAACCAAAGTCTTTTGCTTGTTCATTACGGTCACCTGTTGCTGACCACACTCCTCATGGTCAGGTTCCCTCCATACCACCTGACACACAATGCTTTTACAAATGGAGTGCACTGCATACATCCATGTGCCTTCAAGTTGGAGCTTAATACTGCTCTATGATGCCACTCTAAAAGCTCCTAGTTTCAGTTTGCTGGTGACCTGCAAACCATTTGACAATAATCCACTGTCTTGGTAACGCTGTGCTTAAATGATCTATGAAAAACTTTTGGACGGCACATCCTGGCCAAGAGACTAGGGTTTGTTCATTTAGTATGTGCTGTATGTCAAAGGGGCTGGTTAAAAAACAGCATGTCTCAGCGGATTTGAACATGGTGGGTGTGACCTTGAGTTTCGGTGAAGTTTGGGACAGGCCGGACCTGACCCAAAAACTCCAGTGCTCTGCAGGGCAATGTTACATGGGGATAATCGTCATCCATGGTGAGCTTCTGCCATAACAACCATTCTTCTTCTGGAAAGAAATGAAATCCTCTAGAGATGAAAAATGGCTGCCTGCATGCGATCAAAACACACACAATCCTCTCACACTGTGAAATACACCAAATTATCTGGCCTTTGCTTATGAGCATACATCTATCGGGTGACAGTCTGCTCCCCAACCCATCTCGCCTGCGTTTCCCATTCAACCACCTTGTCAGCTCTCCACACCTCCCCAAATCCATCCCCCACCCCCACACCTCCACCTCCACCCTCAAAATGATCCAACAGAAGAACACAAACAAGCAAGAAATGACAACATGCAATCACAGTGACACTTCGACCAATAAATATCCAATTCAAACAGTATCCCTGTACCAAACCCTCCAACCTCCACCTTCTTTGAGACTATAAATCCAAATGCTCTTAACAAGTTTTTTTCCCATAAAATCAAGGGCTACACGATAAAAAAAAACAAACCAAATTACATCCTGGGAAAAAGAAAAAAAACAAAACTTTCATCCTCAGACGTCACTTCATTGGCAGGCTCTCACGGAAGGAAATCAATCAACACAACACAAGGCAGGACTAATCAAAGCAGAAAGCACAGAACAGTCTAGACAGCTTCTGGGGAGGTCGTATAAAGTGCAAGGCATGACTGCTTTATCCAGCTGCCCCACACTTCATCAACAAAGACTCGAGAGACACAGAGGCAATGCTGTGTGTTTTTGCATG
>JADBJO010000964.1:465000-477500 GCA_016801955.1 Conus betulinus | reverse complement strand
CATTTTTAACGCCATACTACACACATGCTAGGCAATTCAGTGTCGTAATCAGCATTTGTCTGGGATCAGCATTTGTCTGGGGTTATGGGTGTCTATTTATTTCATCATGGGAGCAAGTGTAAAAGATCAGAAAGAGAAAGACACACCCGAAGGTGCGGGTAGGACCCAGAGAAGCACTGTCCTCAAACTGCCCAACAAACCAGCTGGGAGCAATCCTGCATCACCCTTGGAAGCCTGCACTATGTTTACATGGGGTGCAGGCACGCACAGGGCATTCCATTAACACGTGAAGGGACATAATAGTTCCCTTCCCTGGTCAGACTCCTCTTTTCAATTATCTTCTTTTCCTTTTGCTGTCCCATCTTCTGTGCAACCGCAGTGGGCAGTGTACCCAGGCCGCTCATTCCAACCTTCACGTTCACAGCCACAGCCTGGAATGGTCTGCCCCAGCCCAGCCCCAGCAATCCACAGGGAGCAGTCAATGTCAAGATGTCAAGAGGCAACCCACCTGAGGAGACACTGCACTGCTACCGAGTCACTTTGGTGGTATTCAGTGGCAACTGTTTTGATCTAACATACACAGGACACCACCTACTAAGCCCCCTACTGACGACAATAAATGCTTTGTCACAGAGCCGGAGTGAGTGAGCTCGCCGTCCAGAGGGCGCCACCACATCTGTCCAAAACAGCCCCCATGGACTTGCCGATATCAGTGATCTCAACGGAATCAAACCAATGCCACAGACATGGAGAGGATGAATTCCATAATTTCCTTTACCTCTCTTTTTGTCACTATCTCTCATCACTCCCTTTCTCCTCTTATGTGAGAATACTATTCTGTCTGCATGTCTGTCTCTGCTTCAGTCTGTTATCCGCCTTAGTACAGTCATCAAACATATTCACTCACACACACATGCATACTTTTGCCAGCACCTACATTCACAAACTCATACATATATACATGTGAAGGTGCACATATCTTATGCATGTCACATGCATATACACTGGCATGAACATACAAGCACATGCTCTCTATCTCTCACACACACACAAACTACCCCCATGCATGCACCCACACCACACGCCCCCACCACACACACACACACACACACACACACACACACACACACACACACACACACACTCATAACACAGCTATCCATGCATGCATGCACATACATACACACACACACATACACATACTCATACACACACACTCATACATACACACACACTCATACATACACACACACATACACACACACTCATACACACAGCTACCCATGCATGCGTGCGCGTGCGCGCGCACACACACACACACACACACACACACACACACACACACACACACACTCGTACACACACACACACACACACACTCACACACACACACACATACAACACACACAAACACACACACACACACACATACACGCACACACACACACACACACACACACACACACACACACACACACACACACACACACTCGTACACACACTCACACACACACACACACTCGTGTACACACACACACACACACACACACACACACACACACACACACACACACACACACACAGCTATCCATGCATGCACATACATACACACACACACATACACATACTCATACACACACACTCATACATACACACACACTCATACACACACACTCATACACACAGCTACCCATGCATGCGTGCGCGCGCGCGCGCGGCACACACACACACACACACACACACACACACACACACACACACACACACTCGTACACACACACACACACACACACACACACACACACACACACACACACACACACACACACACACACACACACACACACACACACACACACACACACACACACACACACACACACACACACACACACAGATGGTGTACAACAAATGACTCACTTGTCATGAAGACCTCACAGAACTTCACCATTTCCATCAGTCCAAGGCGTATAACAGCAGCCTTGTGTTGTCCCCACACTTCAGCCCATCCACAATTCCAGCGCCAATCCCCACCACGTTCTGCCCACAACCAGGAACATGGCGTCAGTTGATCATCAGACATCCTAGCTCACCACCTCCTCCTCTTTTTCTTCATTCAATGACAGAGGGAGGTGAGGGGAAAGGGGGGTAGAAAGAGGTGGGTTTGACGCCCAGTTTTTCTCTTTCTCCTGTGGTATCATTCTCATGTTGCGCATTCCAGTTACTCTACACACGGAAGTGCCCAGTTTCATCCAATCGCACACATCGCTGTTACGCAGTCCACAGACAGCTTTTAGCTCCTTGACTATTATCCCTGTACATTGCACAGAGCTCAGAGTTATTTCTGTGTCCGCCTTGGCTTAAGGCTGTGTCAGGCCAATTGACATAAGCTAGAAACTAAGGCTACATGAAAATGTTGCTATGCTCTGCATAGTTATTCGGGGATTGTCTTCAGTTGTGACAAGCTCCTAGCATAACATTATCAGTCTCCAAAATCCCCCGAAATCGGAGTGTGGCTGCCCACGTGGTGGGGCAATCAAAAAAACGGTCATACACGTAATATCTCATCCCCAGCTGATGCATTTGTACCATAGTGTTCAAGTACTTTGGCTGTTCGGATGATCCCTGGAGTCTTTTAGCCTGGGTATGACAACAACAACATTTCTGTGTCACCCACCTCCATATGTGATACATATACACCTTAACAACAGTTTCTGCCTGACAAAGATGGGAGAGCACCACTGGATGGTGCTGCTAGTCTCGGACAGGCTTCACAAAAGTAATTGCTTCCCTTACACCACTCACGCCTGCTGTAACAGTTCTCGCGACATCAATTTTTCTCCAGTGAATTTAGATCTGTTTACACCACACTGGCAGCATCCATATCTAACCTAAAGCACCTTCCGAAGTACTGCAGGTGCTTGAAGAGCTTGTGGAGGTTGAAGGCAGTGGTGAGTGAAATTGAACACTGATTTTACAGAACAATTTCTGTAAAGAAAAGACCAGCAACAAAGTAATCCTCACCTGCTGCTTCTAAGGTATATGCTCTATGCGGGGGTTTAAAGGAATAGTGTGCAAAAAAATTACACATGTATAAACATTTTCAATGTGTGCAACAAATCACAAAGTTAGCCTTTTATTTCATCATCTGTTAGCCTTTATTTCATCCTCTCAAACTCATTATGCATCATACACTGCCTCAGATTCAGGAAGTTACAGTACATTCAGTGTTCATGACAATGATGGTTCTGTCATGCCAAGGCCAAGACACTGTGAACCTCTACCAGTTCACTGCCTGTAGGGCCAATGGGCTATAGGACTTTAACCACATTTTTTATACTAGATTCATCTCCCCATAAAGACATGCTAGTTTTCAAAACCTTTGCCTGTAATGCTCTTGTCCATCCTAAAATCATCTCCTGGTCAACACACATTCCTTGTGAAGACCACCAGTTTTCAGGGGCACATGTAGTTGGTTATCAGCCAGGCCTAAGTTGGAAAACTTAAAGTTGGGGAGGGATGGGAGGGGGCAGGAATAACGAACAAGATTTAATAGAAACATAACCCAGTTATCACCCCAATTTGAAAGCCAGGGCTTCATTCGCCCCCCCCCCCCCCCCCCCCCCCCTCCTTTCCCCTGTCCCCTGTACCTTCAGAGCAAGTTGGGGAAGGAATCGGGAGAATAATGAAGAAGATTTAACTGACATCTAACCTGCTCATGAACTGAATGTGAAAGCCAGGCCATGAAAAGCCCTGACAGGTTCCATTCTGCCCCCCTTTCCCCCCCTTTCCCCCGTACCTTCAGGGCACCACAGCATTCCACAGTGCAGGCATCGTCCACCACAGAACAGCGGTAGTAAGGTGTTTCGAACAGCTTCTTCATCAGCTGACCTGTCGACTCGTTGGTGGACCCTGAAAGTCATCGGCTGTTTGCCTGAATGATGCTCATCATCCCACTGCTGTTACCAAGTAATTTAGATTTTAAACATGAGTTTTCTGACCAGTATGTTTGATTTATGAATAAATTTTAACATTCACTGCACAGCTGGACATTGAGGCATCCTCACTGCACCTAGAAACAGTCTCCTCCTAAAACATCTGACTTATGGCACTGATAAAACACATGCTGAAAAAACAAAGATTACTTGCATACAAGAAAGATTACTCCATGCCTTCTTTCCAATCATCTCACCCCTTCACTACCCTACTCCCCTTTCCCCTCAACTCCACCCCCCCTTTCCCGCATCCCTCCTCCATCCCCGAGTCAACCAGACTCATTCCGATCATACAAGACCCCTGCAATGTACACGCCACATTCATATTGTTTGACAACGGCTGACAATCACCATACAAGCACCCTGTTCTCTTCTAATTCTATGTCAACCTGAACCCTCAGCAAGAACCTGCTAAGCCACTGGAGGAACCACCCATAACAGCACTCATTAAGGGCTGCCTCAGTCACTGCTGACCATGTTCAGCAATGGCAGAGGCAAGGCGTTGCCTTAACTCAATGCTGAGAACAATCAACCACAAACATCCGTTGAAACCATTCACCCACACCATTGCAAGACTCGCTGCTGGCAATACTCACCAATGGTGGACTCACAGAACTGGCCGTTGGCCACTTCTCCAGCCAGGTTGGCCCCCATCATGACAGCACAGTCAATGTCACCCAGGTTCTCCGAGATGATCTCCGAAATCAGTTTGATGCCTTCATCCGTGATGGCAAAGCCCTGGAGACCAGCAACCACAGGTTTCACTTTACTCTTCCTGCCTTTCTTTCCATCTTTCTGCCCCCCCCCCCCCCCCCCCCCCCCCCCCCCCCCCCCCCCCCCTCCCCCCCCCCCTTCAAACCCCAACCCAGGTTTACCCTTTAACAGCACCAGCACTGGCAGTCTACAGGGTGCGATCAAGGTCAGGTCACCAAGAGGCAACCCACCAGGGGAGACACTGCACTGCCACAGAATCACTTTGGAGGTGTTCAGCGGTGTCTGTTCTGATCCAACAAACGCAGGAAACCACTCACTAGGCCCCTACTGCTGACAGTAATTAGTCATGGAGTCGGCGGGAGAGAGCATCCCCCTCCTGAAAGCACCGCCACATTTGTCCAACGAGTCCGCATGAACTTACAAAGCCTGTCGATTATGACACAAACTTACCATTGGCAAGGATGCAGTGAAGATATTAAATCTGTGGTCATCACGAAAGCAGGGCATGACAGGCCACAGAATATGACACTTTTATTCACGATGATCCATGAGTATAAACAGAGGTGATGAAGACGATGCTAAGGATATTTTGGTTTTTTGTCTGAGAGTAAAGGTCTTGTTCTCTGCTTCCTTTCCTAATGTATCCAAGCGCCATCCAGGTCCTTAAGATACAGACACTGCCATGTCGGTCAACCCTGAGTATATTCTCAAAGATGCTTTCATTAAAGGGATGAAACACGGCCATTTAACATCCATCTTCCCATTTCAGCCAACAGTTCGCTCAGTCAGTTCTTAGACAGGAGCCAGCCCTGGCGAACCCCCCCCAAAAAAAAAAAAAGTCCCTCAAATATTTGTTTTTGATGGGACTTGAACAAATGATCTTCCAGCCCACAGTTTGTGATGTCTAACCACTGACTGCAGCAGCTGATGAGAATCACCTTGCAAAAGCTACATGAGACAACTGGTAGAACAGACTGTTGATACCAAATAAGTTGTAAAGAAAAAAGAAAAAACAAGTTTGCTACAGGCTCAAATGGGAAGACTGGGACCACACAGTCAAGTTTCATCCATTTAATGGATGCATTTCTGAGCGTTGCTCAAATTTCATGACCAACACAGCAGGTGTCTGTATCTCTCGGGCCTGATTGATTTCGGCATTTATCATGAAAGTAAGCATAGAGTACAGCTCTATCAAACAGTCTCAGACTCAAATGGAAATCTGAAGCATCATCTTCATCATCCTCATTCTCATCGATCAGCATAAAAACATGTCTCAAATTCTGTGGCCCTTAATGCCCTGCTCTCACGGTGACAGTTTTGATGTCCTCTCCATGTTTATGGCCTTGGTCTGATTCTGTCAGGGTGACCGGCATCAGCATGTTCATGGGGGCTGTCACTGGATGGACATTGTGGCCCCTCCCTGACTAGGCAATTATTGTCATCAGTCGGGAGCTTAGTAGGTGGTGTTTTGCATATACTGGATCAGAACAGGTGCCACTGAACACCACCGAAGTGACTTGGCAGCAGTGCAGAGTCTCCTCCTGTGGGTCGCCTGTTGAGGACTTGACACTGACTGCTCCCCGTGGATTGCCATGCGGGGCCTGCAGCAGGCCGGGCTAGACTGTGGCTGTGGACGGAGGTTTGGAGTAAGCAGTGTGGGTACAGTGCCACTGAGCTGCCACAGAAGGTGGGACAGCAAAAAGAAAAAATGAGGAGGAATAAAAAAACAAGTTTTCTCATTTTCTGCTACCTACTAGGGCAAAAACACACAACCTGGCCACATTCAGCACAGTGCTGCTTACACTGCCCAGTACCCAGCGCACACAAACTAAAGAGTTTGTGGTTTGGTTAGGTTCATCTGTTCTTCTTGCTAGAGACATTTATGTACTCAAATCTTAGTGTTTAAGACCAGCATAGTAAATTAATGACTGAAATATGTGAAAATTAACCAGCAAGCATCAAAATCCCATCATAAATCAGAGCTTTATCATTTGGAAACAAAACGGGGACAAAGATACCAAGTTCCTTCATCTTAAGAAAGTTCCGGTATGAGGAAATTTCCCTTTGGACAGTACTGCTCCACACGCCATTGCACTGAGGAAGCAGCAGAGAAGGTAGTCAAGTCAAGTCAACCTCCACCCTCCTGACAGTTCATCTTCTCACTGGTTACTGATCACAACACACACACAACTGGCAGCAGATCTGTTTACCCTACAACTGCTGGTGGTGTATTTCTCCATTGAAACAAGCGCATTTTCCTCAAAACGTGTGTACACTTCTTCCTAATTTTCTCATTTTTGTAAAACCAGGGTGTTCCTGCTATTGTTCTATCATCCAGACGTGAGTTCACGAGCACGATTTTGCGCGAGTTTTCACTCTTTGGTTGTAGCGTTCAAACCCAATGGTTTTACCCACAAGTGCAACTACAGCTCAAGAACTACGTCTTCAGATTTTTTTCTGAAGTATTTTTTTTTTCTGGTTCGTCACACTCACTGTATTTTCTCCGAATGTGTGTACAAAATACTGCTGAATTGTATGGGTAAACAGGACTGTGGTAGACAGCTGAGCAAATTTGAAAACCATGGCGGTCTGATGCTACTGGTATACCTTGCAAGTCATCAGTGATTTATTTCAACACAGTGGACATTCAAGTGAGTTCTATGAAAAAAAAACAATAAATGGAGAGACTGTGAATCTGTACAGAACTGAATCTAGCAGAAACAACACTGTTCGAACATAAAGGTTATACTTATACTAAAGAAAAAGGTGAGAGCGATCCGTGCTGACTGACCTTGATGAGAGAAATAGCCACTGCGTCCTTCTTGACGTGGGGCTTCATGCTCTGACAGGTCTTGAGGACAAACTGGTGGGGCAGAACAAACACCAGGATGTCCGCGTTCTGGCACGCCTTGATCACATCCGGCTCTGCTACCTGAAAATTAAAAAAAAAAAGTCTGCTGGTCGCAAGCCTGCTGGAACAAAACTGACACATTCACATGATGTCGTTCCTCACTTTAACGTTTCCTTCATATTTTCTTGACGGGTTCTTCATTTGAGGTTACAGAGTAACCTTTCCGAAGAATCACACATTCAAATGTACTACTACTTTCATTACATGCATCAACTGTGGTAACATTGTGTCATGATGCCAGATAAGCTGTTGCTGGCTTTTTATCCATCCCCAGCGTAACCCATGTAACTATGGCAGAATCAGGATGGCAGCACTCCATCAAAAGTTTCAAGTCACCTGAGTTTATGTTCTTTACAGTCCAGCTGATCACAAAGGCCTTACGAGGACTGAACACTAGCAAAAAATCTATTACCCAATAAATTTAAAGCCAGGGATGAAGTCCAAAATCAAGCAAACTTTTGAATATGAAATAACTCAATCTAAAACCGTTTATTTACGATCCAAATGTTAGTCAGATCAAATGGATATCTGTTTCATTTAACAAGAACTAAAAAACCAACCATGTGGAACATGGTCTTCATGGAGAATACAGTAAAATGTTTGGGTTGAATTTTGTACGTATCCTATCCTTTGTCAACATCTTTTGTACAGAGCCTTCATCACCAAGTATGCACGGTGGAGCCTCTTCACACACTTTTGATTAGTATGTGTGTGTGTGTGCGTGGGTGCTTGCGTACCGCATGCCTGTGTGAGTGTGTGTGCCCATGCATGTGTATGAGTGTGCAAACATATGCGTGTGTGCGTGTGTGCATGCATACACGCGCCCACCCATGTGTATGCATGCGTGCATGTGCGTGTGTGCGTGCGTGTGAGATAAATGTATACATACGTTGCTGGCATATCTTATCATCACAGACGCTTTGAATGCCCATTTCTGCTTTTTCTAAATCACCGTCACAACAAGATCGTCATTCAATTTTGACTTACCACATTGGCAGGTAGTTTGACGCCTGGCAGGTACTTGACGTTTTCATGCTGCGTGTTGACGATTTGCGTCAGGTATTGCCCATCCACCTTCTCCTCATACATCCACATCAGCACTTCTTCCTCAAAAACATCACTGTCCTTCACATTCTCCCCAATGATTTTCGCAATGGCAGAGCCCCTGATAGTACACAGAACATGATGGAGCTCAGGTATAGTACAAATTCCAACGCATAAAACCACAGCACTGTACAATGTAAAATAGAAATGCAAAGCAGAGGCAGAAACAAATGAATAATACACATTTGCAATAAGCCCCTGTTTACACATACAACAATGCAGCATAGGATGATGTAATTTCAGTCAATATAGCATTATGCAACAGAGTATCAGCTGTTCAGCATGCAATGTAACAGTAAATATATACTCCTGTGGTAGAAACTAAAAATGCAAAATGTCCTATGAACCATCATCCAAAAGGTGCGTGTCCTGGGCCAAAGCATCACAGAACACCAATGCTTCCTTCAGTGACAACGCAGTATCTATAGGTGCAGAGTTTTGTCGCTCTCATTGTTTTTGCCGTTGTCTTTTTGACCAGCTTAGCTCCACACGGAGCGGTGCAATGTTTTTAGCACAGTAACCTTTGTCTTTGGACTGTGAAGTATGAATCAGCCCCACACAAAGTTGTGCAATGTTTCTAGCACAATGTTTCTAGCCCTATATACCTCCTTACTTGTCACTAAATTGCGCTATGAAATGCTGCCAATTGCCGAACTAAAAAAAAAAAAAAAAAAGAAGAAATTCTGAACATCTAATCTCTATGAAATGCACCTTTGTCTTTGACTGTGAAGTATGGATCAACTGTGCATAAAACTGTAGGTGTGACTATTATATTCTCAGCAGCAGTAACCACTGTAAGTTTGAATAAAGCTCCCTGACCTGAGGAAGATTTCATAGCCACAAGAATTTAGAGAGGAAAGCAAGAGATGATGACAGGCACAAAGAAGTGAACACATGACAAATTCTCTCTCTCTCTCTCTCTACCTCTCCGTATGACCATTTTTTTTATCTTGCCATTAAGGCAGCCATACTCCATCTTCAGGGAAGGTGCATGCTATGTGTAACATATCATCCATACCAACGGCCAAACTGGCCTTCTCTTCTGAAAGTTGGTGATGGGAGTTTACATGTGTGCAAGATGTTATGGGTGCGCTCACACACAGAACCTGTTTATAGTCTCATTTGAAGGACTGTATGGGACATGGAGTCAGAAGTTATGTTAACTCAGAGGGAAAAAATCCCCCCATACAGAAATGGCCCAGCGGAGATTCAAACCCACAACCCTTGGATTACCCATCTGGCGCTCTGCCAACTGAGCTATTCCAGCCCCATTTCATTTCAAGCACTGATAACAGGACATCACTACCTTCCATGCGCCAGTCAGAGGATTTTCTCTGAAGATGCTCTAGTGATCTCTTCCCTATATATATCTCCTCACTTAACACTAGATTGTGCCATGAAATGCTGCCAGTTGTTAAATTGAAAAAAAAAAAATTTCAGAAAAAAATTCTATGAAATGCACCTCTGAATGGTGTGTGGATCAGCTAAATGCAGAAGTACCTGATAATTTTTTCATACAGCAAATACTGTCTGTTTTCAACAGCATTCACAAACTGAAAAGTGTTGTGTTGATCCACTCTCTGGGTTGGTGGTATAGACTGCAAATGTTCTATTTGTTAGACAATTACTTTTCCTTTGACGTTTTGTCAGTGTTGTACCTATGAGCTTAGTAGTTTATCGTTTGTGAAAATCTCTCTCTCTCTCTCTCTCTCTCTCTCTCTCTCTCTCTCTATATATATATATATATATATATATATATATACATTTATGTATATGTATTCCCTTCCCTCCCCTCTCTCTCTCTCTCTCTCTCTCTCTCTCTCTCACACACACACACACACACACACACACACACACACCACACACACACACACACTCACATACACATAAACTGAGGGTGCCGGACAAGAATTGTCAGCAGTGCAGTGGAACATACTTCTCAGTTTACGTGATTATCAAATGTTTAAAAATGAGCAACTTTTTTTTTTTCTGTTGCATCTTCAGGGCCACCTCAGTGGCACTGCACCCACCCCCCCTCTCCCACAACCTGACTCCCCCCACCACAGCCCCAGCAACGGCAGTCTACAGGTAGCAGTCCATGTCAAGCTGTCATGAAGCAGCCCACCAGAAGAGACACTGCACTTCTGCCAGTTACTTCGGTAGGGTTCAGTGGTTCCTGTTCTGATCAAACATATGCATGGCACCACCTACTGAGCCCCCTACTGATGGCAATAATTGTTTAGTCACGGAACTGGCGCGCGAGAGAACTCTGTCCATCCCAAGACAGTCCCTATGAATTTGCTAATGCTGGAGACCCCAACAGAATCAAGCTAAGGCCATAGACATGAGAGACATCAAACCTGAGGTCACCAAGCGAGAAGGGTGTGAAGGGTCACAGAATCTGAGCCATTTCTTTTTGTCAGTGCCGATCGATGAGGATGAGTATAATGAAGATGATGCTACGGATTTGCATCCTGGTCTGAAACTTCATGACAGAGCAGTACTCTATACCTCCTTTCATATATATATACCTCAGTGCCAAACAGGCCTCAGAGATACAGACACCTGCAGTGTTGGTCAGGAAATTTGAGCAACACTCTCAGAGACACATCCATTATGTGGAAGAAACTTGACCGTGTGGTCCCAGTCTTCCCAACTGAGCCCTTAGCAAACTCAATTCTGTGTAGCAGCTGGTTAGAGCTGAAAAATCCCACAAACAGATGTCTCTGATGGGAACTGAACCCATGACCTCCCTGCTGAGAGTCCACAATGCAAGCCACTTTGCCATGGCAGCTGGTATAACAAGTAGCTTGGCCCTGTGTCAGAAACCTTCACAAGAACCCAGTTTCAAGCTTTAAACTTCAAATGATCGGCCTTTGACTTTCATAAATTATATTGACACCATACAACATCTGTGGATTCGTGTAATGCATACATCTAGAAATTTTCTTCCAATGTTCAACAGATGCATACTAAAGCCTGGTGCTTTTGGGCCCAAGACAATCATAATACAAATCGTAAAAATATGTATGTTGAGAGAGAGAAAAAAAAAAATCAAGTGTTCCTTGCTCTATTTGACAGCTCACTGCTATGAGAGGCTATGACACACTTTCAGTATTTTCATCTGGTATGATGCATATCTTTCATCTTTTTTATTTTCTCTTTTTTTACCTTGATCCCGACTTTGACTTAAAAGCTTAATAATGTTCTTTATTTAAAGTCCAGTTGGGTATCTACTCTAATCTGCAATTATGTTCCTTTGTAATTTCAGAGTGTGCGCACACACACATGCACGCACGCACGTACGCATGCACGAACACACACACACACACACACACACACACACACACACACACACACACACACACACACACTGAAAGATGAGCTCTAGGCAAGTTATCATGCCAGACAAACAAAGTAAAATCTATGAATATCCAGGCCAACAAAATAAAATCTACTAAAATAAATGTAACAGGGCCATGTTTCAAAGTTCAGTGACAGAACTCCATGTATTCTGTATTCATAACATCTCATGTTGATGTGTTTTCAGTACTTACTGGTGTCCATCTAACTGATGACCTTAACCTAGTTGTCAAAGAAACATCCAGGTAACCAAACTATTTCAGCCTATGTTGGTTCTCGCTATCAATTTTCTTTATGTAGGTCAAGAGTTTAGAAAAACAGTTCAAATGAAAAACTTCTACCTAGGAAGTACACACTGTTTCAGAGCACCATGTCTTCATCTAACTATTACCAGTACCTGTCATACTGATATT
>JADBJO010000964.1:392500-460000 GCA_016801955.1 Conus betulinus | reverse complement strand
GTCACCACTCATCCAAACCCACTTATAGCACATTGATCAAAGTGTATTCTTCTTTATATTCTTCCTGAAGTTAATATACAGCTGTTGTTTGTCAACGGTCAGTTTGAAGTCTGGACAGCTAAATGGGAAAACCACAACTGAAAAAGATAGGGCAAGCCTCATTTCATAATAATTTCCCGTCAATACGGAAACAGTGCTGGGAGAGCCAGACAGCTGAAGATATTCAGAGATGAACCTTCCTGCAAACAAGTGTTGAGGCCCTTTCTCTCAAAGAGTGCCAGGCTTTATCCAGGTTATAACTAAGACATGCCCTTCTGCCATCATAATTATTTTTTGCTGGCACTGCCAGGATTCAAACCAGCACCATCTTGATGATGGGCATCTCAAGGTGTTCCACCATGGCTCAGACCCCTGTCCTAGATTAGAAATTTCGAGCTTAATCGAAATGAAGTTCCTCTTTTGCTAGATTCACCTGGAACACTTTTCAGTTGCCACTGCCATGGCCTCTAAGGTTCTTATTACCAGGGATTGTGAACTGTATCATAAGCCAATGGACCCATTTGCTTCAATTTTTATGGCGATGTTTTTGCCATGGAAGCCATATTTCCTCAGGCTGTTGACTATTCTGCATCTGGCATACTTCTCAGTGAGCTTCCTCCATTCTGCTTTCATATGTCACATTGAGTTCAATCAGAATCATTTGATTTGATGAATCTGAATGACGTAAAATATCCGCTGTCATGCCAATGATCACTGGACAGTCATTCCACTCTGGAAGGTCTGCTGTGCATCCAAGTTGCCCACAGTGTATGCTGTGCCATGTCAAAAGTCTCGCAGGCTGTTGTCATGAATTCCCCATGCTGGTCTCCAAAATTGAGAGCAATGCTCTCAGAGATGCGCAGATAACATTAACTGATGAAGCGGATGAAACTTGACTGTTTCCAGGCTTTCTCTTATGACCCCATACCACATCAACTGTGGCAAATGTGAATAAAATGTAGATGTCTGAAACTTAAAACTCACAAGCTCCCAGTTGGCAAAGATGTTTACAATGGCACCATAGTAGCTGCTTTTCTGTCAGGTGATTTCTTGGTCGTGGTTCACATTTACCAGTAATTTGCTATGAAATGTGGAGCAAGTTATAGATTGTAAGCTATAGATTATAGAAAGGTAACCACTTCTATGGACCATTTCAGTTGTGACACAACAATTTTTATGTTGTAAATCGATACTAGCATACTGTATTATGTGTTTGAAGATTTTTTTTTTTTTTTTTTTTTTGTCAAATGGAATCTGTTGGCAGTTTTATTCTTATGTGACAGAAAAAGAGGAAAGACAATCATGAATGTGGAACATGAAGTAGAGCTACTGAAGGAAGAAATCAAGCGTTTGGGAACCGCAGGTTAGTACTGAATTTACTTCTAAAGTCAAGCCAGTTCCAGTGAAACATGCAATACATGTCTGACAACAAAACATGTAAACAAATTGGCAGAAAGGAACGGAGCTTAGCCATTGTTAGCCGCACATATTTTTTTTTTTGTCCAAACAGCTGCTGTGGATTGTATGTGTTTATTTTGTTGGGGGGAGGGGGGTGGTGGTGATGAGGGGAGTGCTTTCTTTCCAATCAGGATCCAGCAGTGTGGAATGCACTTCCATTCACCATTAGACACT
Organism: Conus betulinus; assembly: GCA_016801955.1. NCBI lineage: Eukaryota > Metazoa > Mollusca > Gastropoda > Neogastropoda > Conidae > Conus > Conus betulinus. The sequence goes on along the minus strand of JADBJO010000964.1, from coordinate 458,329 downwards.
TCACTTTCACAGCCGCTTTTAAATTTTCTCTTTGTTAACCAATATAGAACCCTTCCCCCTCCCACTGCATGCCTGGATGCGTGTGGAGCCCTAATGTCTGTGAGCAATGAAGGTCTTCATCTTTGAGAGGATGGGGGTTGAGGAGGAAGCTCCATTTTTCAGTTATCTGTTTGCGTTTTGTTTTGTTTTGTTTTCCATATATCTGAATGTAGTGTTGACTGGTATAAAGCATTCTGAGCCCACTTGGAAAAACAAGTGTGTAGAAAACCATTGATTGTCATGATTATTGTTACAAAGCTCCTTTTTTTCTTATGTGTGATCAGCTTTGTTTAATTCTCATATTGTAAATTTGTTGATATGAAACATATTGAGCTTACCAGGGGGTGGGGGGGAGGGAGGGATTCTCTGTAAAATGCCATTATCATTATTGTTACTATTATAATAGCATGGAGCATCATGTTTTCTATGGCATGTTTTGATGTATATTTTCAGATGAGAATGGACAGATGGTGGTGAAGTTTGGTGTCCTGTTCAACGATGACAAATGTGCCAATCTGTTTGAGGCCCTGGTGGGCACCCTACGTGCCGCCAAGCGAAAAAGAAGATAATCACATATGAAGGAGAGATGTTACTTCAAGAGCTCACGACAACGTGGACATTAAACTGTTGCAAGTTTAGGATGCTACAGGTGAAGAGATGAGGGAAAGTTGCCTTGATTTACTCATGAGTCTTGGTGTTTGAATAAATGCTTGTCAGTCTGTGGAGAAACCTGAAGTAGGAGAATTGTTGAAGTCAGGAAATGAGTCATTTGTGTTCTACACATGATAGGAGTCATCATCATCATGTTTTGGTTTGGTGGACTTTATGATATTTATGTATTTACTAATCCTTACCAGGAATTTGTGCAGTGGAGTTCAGAAGGAGGGGGGGGGGGGTGTCAGAGGATTCGGTGGTGTGAAATAGAGCCAGCGTTTTAAATAAATGTACAAAAACAGAATGTAAAGCAATGCTTATGATATAGACAGTAAGAAACAAACAAGGGAATTTTTGACAGCTAAGTGTATTTTTATCAAACGTGAGAAGTAACAGATTGAAGGAAAAAAGGTACAAAACAATACCACCCATTGCCCGACCTCATGAGAAAACATTCTTTTGTGAATTTTTTTTCATGTCTGTTGTTTATCACATCTGAAGAAGAATATATGTTGAAAATTCATTTCTTTACTTCATAATTTGAATTTCATAAGCACCGAGCTGTATATCCCAGACATGATTTTTTTAGCCAGTGAAATTTTGTCCGGAAATTCACTTGTGACAGTTATCAGACAGCAATTCCATCGGCACAGTATTTGGAAATGATGATTGCGTTTTTTGTTGCATTTTGGTAATGGCGCAAGAGAAGCAGTTTCAGCTGAAAGTTACAGGATTCAACATACCGCTTCTCTCCTCAGAAGTAAGAAATGTGCTTCAAAGAAGAAAGCAGCAAGTTTGGTTGAAGGAAATGATGAAAATCGGCAGGTGAAAGTTCCACAAACTTTCCAGATGTTGTCCCTCTTGGAGGCTGAAGCCATGTTGATTTCCTGTGGGAAATGGGTTAGTCCCGTGAGAAATTCACCAATGAAAAAGAAAAAGTTTTGATCCTCTAGGCGGAAAAAATGTGTGCACAAAATTGGCACGATTTTCATACCTATAGAATTACACGATTTTAAAGTTGGCCGGAAAGAAATATGTTGGTGTGAGTTTTGCCCACATGAATTTAACCTCCAGATTCATGTCTGTGGAACTGCAGCTTTACTTTACACTCTGTTTTGTGTGTTTGTTTGTAACTTGTCTTGTTTTCAATCACACTGCATTCTGTGTCAGTCTTCTGAATAAAAACAAAGTGAAAATGGAACAGTCATTTAGCATGCCAACACTGTTGATTGTTTTACTATCAGTACAATCGAGCACTCATGTTCTTTGATAGAAAAAGTATAAGGCAAAGGCGAATATTGTTGTTGGTGTTTGTATTTTGCACATATGTACTAAAGAATAGTATTTTGCACAGCAATAAATTATTTTGTTTTTGATGTGGTCTTGAGTTTAAGCTGTATAAATAATTCTGAAGATTACATTACATCGAAGGTGTTTCCTTTCTGGCAAAATGTCAATTGGATCAGTTTTGGGTGATTTGGGGTATTGATTTCTAGAATCTGATTTATGTGAGAATCGAATATGTGTGTTGTAAACTTATTTGTGTGAACAGGGATAGGTGACCTTGTGCGAGTGTGTGGTGTTGGAAATTTTGCATCTGCTAAAAGGCATGCTACAAACAAAGAATATTTCATCCACTTTGAAGAGAGAAGGATTAATGTAGGCGATTTAAAAACAAGACCAAAAGAAGACTTGCACTTGTTTTGAAATCTTTGAAACCTTAAAGAGCTTGGAACAAAACTGAAGTTCAATCCAGAATGCGTTTAGCATCATACCCCCATCAGAGGGAGTGCTTGCCCGTGGAAGTTGAGAAGGATAATTCTGGGTCACTTTTATATTGCCATCTGTCTTGCCCAACAGTGTCCGAAGTGAGTGAGGGCATTGAATTTAATCAGTGACAGTGGGTTAAGAGTTGGTGCATATGTATGTTTTGCCATTTGTATTCTTTGCCTTCCATTTTGTTTCAGACTATCATTTCACACATTTGCTGCATGATGCATCATTTGATTCACATGTGTACCTGTAAGATTTGCAAGACATGCCATTTTGATTAGGAAAAAGAACAAAAGAAAGAATATGAAACAACTTATCATGATTATATGTTGCAGCACTGGATGACTGAGGTTTTAAACAAAAAAAGGGGGAGTGGGGGGTGTCATTCTTGAAAAATTCAAAAATTTGCTGTATTATGTTAAAGATATTCCATTCTGTATTGTTGCTGTGTATTAATACCAAATAAATGGTTTGGCAGGGGCAGTGTTTGCAAGGAGGGAAGTGCGCAGGGATGGAGTATCCTCAGTCATTTACCTCTGCTTTTTATCTACGGTGGTGGGAACTACTAGCTGTATTACTAGAAATTAGTTGCCTTTGTCATGCAACAGGATGAATTTCATACTATTGAAGATTTTGATATATTTGATAATGTAGATTGTTTTCCCATAGTTTGATCAAATGTCTCTCAAAGATGTATACCATTTCATAATCATGCTTTTGCACTTTTGAGTTTTCTGTATTATTTCTTTTAAAAACCACAATTTTCTGTTCAAGATGAACAGTTTTTTCATGGACCAGGAAGGGACATCATATCATGTACTTATGTGTTAAATTGTACCCACAGTACATTTAAACGTAAGCTTGAAACCAGCACAGCGTGTCACATAACACTTTTGTATTGATGTTTGTTATTTACATAACGTGCATAGATGAATCACAATAAAAGCATTTCAGTCATCTCAGGTGTTTTAACACTATTATGTCCAGCTTAATGATAGGAAATGATCTCTTGAGTTGTTGTTTTTTTTAAATCAAGCCATCTCTCTAGTGTTATACTACTAATACTCATTTTATTAATTTTTCATTCCGTCATTCAAGGAAGAACATTTTTCGACCTTTTTTTACATTCAATTCTGCATGAAGGCTGTGCAATTCAAAATTAAAGAGCTTTCCAGAACACTAATCTGTGCTTTGTTTTCCTCTTGCCTTTGGTGTTTACATTCAGTGTTCCTGTTTCAGCCTGTGAATGCTCCGAAGTGCCTTGGTCACCGTTGCAGAGAAAGAGTAGATATGACCACTTCCCACAAAATGATACAACAGTTTGGCCAGACAAGGTCACGTTGCAAGAAACAAATAGGGGTCTGGGTCAGTTTGGAGTAATGTGCAGTGTGTCTCCCGCCTACAGCAACACCTTTAAAATTCAAAATAGATCGACTGCAGAGGCAGAGTGAAAACATTACAGGTTGTTGAAGCTCTGAGCAGTCAAATGAACTTAACAAACATGAACGTAATGAGCCTTGAACCAGTGGTCTTCATCAGGCACGACTAGAACAAGCAGCAACAATGGAAATGAACATATAATGGGGAAAATATACATGCAGGTGAACAAGTTCTCAGTTACTATGGAAATGATTAAATGGGAGGGAAGGGAAGAGAAGAAGAGATGGGATGAATAGGACGGTGTTAAATTGTACGCATTGACAGCATCCAGTTCTTTGATACTCCCAACTTGATTGACTTTATTCCCAAGGTGAGTGGTCACAGCTGTTTGTGGGTGTGACAGTCCACCTAGTGTCTGTTGAATAGAACACCACCCATAATTTTGTGGTATTCTCAACTCCACAGCGGAAGCATCACAATCCACAACAACAAAATGGAAATGGAGAAAGAAAGGGATATAATCAAAGTTACAAAACAAAAACGTTTTAAGCCTATGCTTGAGGGGGACCATAGATTATGATCATTCCTCTGTGGTGCTGATAACACCTCAAAATGTTAGGTGGTGTTCTACTTAGGTATCATTGACAGATTCCACAATTGCAATCAGCTGTAACTACTAAAGAGTTCTTGCCTATGAGACAAAAAAATCCACCCTGATCAGGTGTAAGTGAATATTAGGGGTTAGATTTTAATCGAATGGGTTCTTTTGTTAAATGTAAGAAAAACGCTTTTGAAGGCGTCATAGCCATGTTTAAATTGATGCAAAAGGCAAGAACAAAGGATTTACCTATTCATGTTATTTTAGATTTATTTGATAAAAAGATTATTCTTCTAGTATTATATGGTTGTGAAATATGGGGATACAAAAATTTTAAATACCATTGATAAATTTCAGCTAAGATTTTTTAAATATATATTTCGCTTAAAAAGAAGTACAATGAGAAACATGATTTATGGTGAAACAGGACATTTATCAATTACGGTCTGTCCGAATGATTCGATTTTGGACTAGTTTGGTTCAATCTCCTGTTGAGAAAATGTCGGTTGGGTTGGGTTTCTTTCGTGTTACATTTGCACAATAGCGCAGTAACCGTGTCTCCCTGGTTAATGCGCATTAAAAAAACACACTTGTACAATGGTTTTGACTGTGTTTGGAGCAGTCAATCAAAAACATTATGTAGGAATGTCATAAATAGTTTGCAATCCTCTTTTCGTCAAGCGCGGCAACATGACATTCAAACTAGCAGTAAATGTTTTTTACACAAATTTTATGAATCTGATTTTAAGGAGCAGTACAGTTTCTAGCTTACCAAATGTTTATATTTACCCTCTTATCAAATTTAGATGTTCTAATCATGAATTGCCAATTAAAGTAGACTGTCGATTTGCTATTCCAAAAGAAGAAAGCTTTATGTAATAAATGTGACACATGTCTGCAATAGGTGATGAATTTCATTTTATCATGGAATGTTCATCAGATGTTACTTTGCGCAAAACGTATTTGCCAAAAAGATTTCTCACTCCCAAATCTGTCTATAATTTTGTCAAATGATGTCATACTAATCAAAAACACAAATGCTTCTATTGTCAAAGTATATTAGATTATCTCAAGTCTCGTAAGTGTTGTAAATTGTTGACCAGCAATTTATGTTTTATTTTGGCTGTTTTTTTCCTTTTCCTGTTAGTGCTTTAAACACACCCTTCCACCATACCCCAAAAGGGGCAAAAGGAATAAATATTGTTTAGGATTCTTTCGAAATTCAGAGGTATATGGTTCCAACTGCTATCGGTGAAGGATCTCATTCTTGTACTTACATCGTTCTCTTCATCCTATCTCTCCTAATCTTTGCCTTCCACCTTAGCTCATCCCTATGGAATCATTTTCTAAGTGACCGAGGACTTAACTCATTTTCAATGGACTTGCCCACCTGTACCATTAAACACTACCGTCCGTTGTTTATTTGTTCTGGTCCTGCCTGAAAAAGGCCAACAGGAAATGGCTTCCTGCTTTTGTGTTTATGTTCATTTTGCGGCTCAGTACTTCAGCACTCTTTTTACATGAAAATGTGGTGCTTGTCTCTGTATGTGTGCTTTTTTTTTTAATATGAACTGGGAATGTGGTGACTTATTTTTCACTCCTTTTCCTTGATATATTTGTCACACCATTGACAGTACAGCAACTTTGGACCCCCCCCCCCCCCCCCCCCCCCCTCTTTACAGTAGAGTTCCCAGTATTGGGACACTTTTGGCGCACCATAACTTTTTTTCATTTTTCAATGCACAGAAACCCTGTACACACCACTGGAGATATATTTCTCAAAATCACGGAAAGACAGAGGCGAAGATGCCAAGACCAACAGACTTGTCAAAGACACACATTGCTAAATTCTTACACTTTTTATTATAATAAAAAGACCACATAAAAGAAATCACTCGCAGCCGATGAAACTGTACAGAATGGGCAACTCGTTTGCACTCAAGCTGATCAACATGCAAATCAGAAAAAATAATGGATCTTGTCCCCACCCCACCAAACCAAGTTCATTTCTGCATGTACTGGCAGTTAAGATTGCCAGCCAAATGCAGGGAGATTGTTCAATATGATTCAAAAGTAGATTTGGACACACACACACAAGTCAACAAAATAAACAAACTTGCTTCCAAAATTATCACATGAAAACATGTGCTAGAGGAGAAAAGGGAGGAAAACATTAACAATCCTCTCTCCTCTCAGACATTTTTCCCCCCCAAGCAAAAACAATGAAAAAAAAAAAAAAGAAAGAAAGATCTCTGCCAAATGTGAACCAGACAAAGAATGCTTTCACCTGCTAAGTCTACCATACCCAAACTGGGTCGAGCCTACAATCAGTCAGGTAAATCAAAGGACAAAGGTCTCACCAGCAATCCACTCCACCTGTGCTCATCAGTTCAAGTGAAATTTTTTTTGTAGAACCTTGGAAACCAAAGAAGTGGAGGGAATAGACAAATGGGTGTCCATTAAAAGGAAGGGGAACATCAAAATTTTTAGCAATGAAAAAAATAACAAACTTTTGAAAAAGTACTCTTGCTTTATCTCCTGTCTTCTACAAAAACAGTACGAGGTACAATCGTTCTAAAAAGCAACGCATATTGTTTGTGAGACTTGCGAGGGGAGCTAACCTTAACTGCCTGCAAACTCGGAGCAAGTACAGGAATCAACTCACAAAACCTTGGTAACCACTGCCCAAATCTTTGTGAAATCCCTTCTATGATTCTGCATGAGCACTTTGTGGCTGAAGAAAACACTTGAACAAAAAGGAAACTATTTTCATTAAACTTTCAAATCAAGCAGTATGGAGTTCAAAATGTTTTTAATGACGACTTCTTCTGTAAATGACATCTTTTCCCTTTCATTCCTTGGTTTGAACTGGGTGAAAATACACCGAGATACTGTTGTTATTTGCTGTGATTAGGTACAACAGGTGAGCATGAAAACGCCTCCTTTCTCTTACCTTCACAGTTTTCCTTTTTGCTGTCTCATAGCCACTTGTGTCTTAACTGAAGAGAACAGACGACGCCACCTTGTGTGTGTGTATATATACAGACAAGTCTTTTTTAATTCTGAGCATGCCCCATTCTGTCTACATCCGCACAAATATATTACCTACCTTCTGCAAACCTACAAGTCTAACAGCAAAAAAAAAACTTCCTCCCCTGGCCTCACCCTCCTCAAAATGTGTACACTCTATGCAAACAACAGACAGAAAATTAATCCAATCGTATCAATGCCTTCATCCTCGCACTACGCAAATGCAAACCATACTTGACTGGTCCTCAGAAGGCAGTCTGGAATCCACAGCACATGCACCAAAAGTAACTGTTCATTGTGCGGTAACATTCCATATGCTTGCGGAGGAAGACAGAATCATCGGACAGGACAAAAGTGTTTCAAATACACTCGTGAAATTCAGTCTCTACAACTTAAAAAAAGAATAACATACCATGCAGACAGAAGAAAATGTGTAACGAAATGTCACAATTCCTCCACCTGTAAGACCAGGCTGACACATCTCTGGCCATGTTTCCCCTTTACACCTACACTGGAACCCCTCTTTCAAAGGGTGCGCCTATCTACAAAACCGTTACCATTAAAAACAATATCGCCCTTCTAAAAAGGACAATGTCCAAAGTCTCTCCTTAAAACGAAGACACTGATCACTACGAATCCATCAATAGTTCTACTTCACAAACAAAGACAAACGAAAATTCAGAAAACTGGAAAAATGGAGGAAAAAGAAAGAACAAAACTCACTGATTTGCCACTTCAAAACAGAGAACAGGACAAGAATAACAGCAACTGTTTCATAGCCCCAACGGGATTGTTTTCCCTATGAAACGGCTGCTTCTAAACAGTTGACTAAATCAACAATACATTAGAACAATTAAAACATGCCTCTATTGCATTCATTTTTTAAAAAGTGTAAATACATCATTTTCACTGATAGGGTGTGCAACTACAGAAATAGAACAAGGCATGCATTTCCACACAAACTGAAAGTGAAATATTGAGACACTTCCATCAAAATCATCAATCCCCCACCACCACCACCAACCACCCTCCCTCCCTCCATGCAAAAAATCAAATGTATTATCTCAACAGCTGAAACAGATGCAATCAACGCCAACACAGACACAAAAAAAATAATCCGCAGCTAAGAAAACCAAATCAAACAAAACACCCAAATGAAAACTGCACTCTCACAAATGCTGGTACTCTGCCTATTACATCATTTCACTGAATCATGATTTACAGGGGTACACAAGGGACAATTGTGGAAAATTGTACTGAAAAATATTGAGACGTTCAAAAACAGAATACGTTATTCACCTACTGAAACATACTGATGCTGAAACAGCCATTGGGCATAATCATACAATGGACTTTTTAAGGCGTTTACTCATGTTTAGAAAAAAAAAAAAAAGGCAGAGACTGAGAGAGAGAGGTTATATGATAGTGTATCAGAGGAGAAAAATGTTCAGGTATCTATAAGTACACCTGTGATAATTTGTCCCACACCTGTGATAATTCATCCATAATTGTCAAAAAAAAGTCTGAGACATAAAAGAAAGAACGAAAGGGCAAGAGGAATGACAGCAGACACAGAGTGATTGTGTATTTCGGACATTTCAAGATGCACATAATTTCATGGCTTTTACGTTCAATCATTTGAAGTACATCGATTTCAACATGAAGCAAGAAAACGTCAGCCTTTCAGATTGCTTCCATTCACAGAGGTCTGTAGTCATGCAAACAATCAAGATTACACCAGGAACAAAATCACATCATCTTAAGTATTATGTACAGGAGTGAAATGATTACAAAACGTTTATCCCCTCAACTCTGCATTTACAGCAACACTGACTGAACACACGTCAGTTACGCAGAATCAGCAAAGACGACGACCAAGAGGAAGTGGACCTGCATACACATTCTAATCAAGCTGCTAACACACAGACTGCATCCAAATTCATGACACCTGAAGTCTTTCTTACAAAATCATTATTAACTCAACAGGAACAAATGCTCTGAAATTTCATATCCCACTGAACAAAGTAATTTCCTCTACAGCACTGATCTCAGCCGACTTCTGGTATCGCACCTTGTTTGCACATAATCCACAGTCATGTCTGATTATGACAAAATGCGACAAAGTTTCCGTTTAACCTGCTGACTACGTCCGTTATATATCATGTACACGCGCGTGTTTGGTACCATCAGATGCCTCGGTAAATATTTCATACTTCGCTTATTTCACCACACTAGTTCTCAAAAAAAGCTAAAGGTGGGAGTGTATCATTCATGCAGCAAGTGAAGCAAGCTAATCCATTAGCATCGATCGCGACCAATGAAACCCCACTGCAGCATTGCTATTGGAGTCAGATCACTGACCCCCCCCCCCCCCCGATGTCGGCTATGAGCAAGCGGCTGATCACAGCTTTAGTAGTATTTGTACGTGCAAGGGACAAGTTCTTACATCCTTAGCTGTGCAACAAAGCCTATGGACAGAAAAATGACATTGTCACTGGACGTTTATCTTAAATTGCCGTGACAGGAAAGCAGTTGATAGGTGATCAGCCACGTGGGCAGGGGTGGGGGTGGTGGTGGTGGGTGGGAGGGCCGCCGGCTGGTGGTGCTAGTGTTTTGTTCACTCAGTGGCCATACGGAGAGCAGAACTGTGGAGCTATGTTGGTTTTAATCTCAGCTCTGTCTACACAAGGAGTCGACTGACTTGTTTTTCTTTGTCTGAGAGCTGTGTTCACAGCAGATGGGTAAAAGTTGTACAAAAATTCAGCTTTTGCTCCGACATGGATGACACTGTAACCTTTTCACAGCAGATGGGTTAAAACTGAATGAACATTCAGCTTTTGCTCTGGCATATGGACGACACTAAAACCTTTACCATCTAACCAATCATATGAAGTTACTCTTTTTCATGCTTGGGACAACAAATAATGACTGAACAGAATGTGAAGACTTCCTTTTTGGGACCGTTTGCTCCCTGTGGCAACAATTATCTTGTTTGTAGTGAAGATTAAACTGAAAGCACTTCAATTAGAAACTGAACTGTTTAAACTCTGTTTCAATTCTGATTTCAATCTTTTTCATTCACAAATATTGAAATTAAGTCAGGTCCATGATTTGTCCAAATTTGTAAACTTCCTTGCGATCGGGCCACAAAGCCCATCCATACACTATTGTGTAGGAATGCAAAAGGCCAACAACTCTCCAGCAGTCAAGAAGTCTATGATAGCCCAGCCAGTAACAAAGTGTTTTAGTTAAGTACTATCACCACAAAAAATGAGGAAGAAAACATGAAAAAAAAGAAAAACTGTTCAAAAACCTTCCCAACACCTTGAATGAAACTGTGTGTCGTTAACCCTTTTTGCATGTTCCGACAAGCCCTTTGTGGTTGCCTGGGCTAAAAACATGACTTAAAACTTGCTGGTCCTGGCAGATTTTACCCCACTGAATGTCATTAAAATATCTACTAAGCCTGAACTTACAAAACTTTTGACACCATTTGCTACAGGACACACACCGATAAGCTCTATATCCTTTGTTTTGGGGCCTCTAACTCAAAGCCATCAACAGGTCTTCCCTATCCAACTTCGTTCAGGGAGTTGGGCTTTTCTCTTTCCCTGAATCACCCAACTCATCATTCAATAACAACCATCTAGCAAGAATAATATGGGGAAGACCAGCATCTTTATTAGATCATATATCCACTGGGAAGTAAAAAAAGCAATAACCATGGGCTACGTCAAGTCTACACCTGCCCAAAAAGCCTTCACACTACCTGCCTGCAAAGGAAAATGGAACTCCAAAGTAGGACAAACAGGACAACAACGTCCAGTCAACAAAGCTACCAGCCCAGTTTTCAAGAGTGATTTTTCCTTCTTGTTCCCTTTGTGGTCAACTCTGATGCCACCATGTGAATCTAGGGGTGCACCCCCCCATAAAATGAGGCCTATGTCTGTGGATTCACATTCTTCACTCCATGGTGACATGCTGAACTTAAAAATCTGGCACCTGTTCACACACTGTTTCTAATGCCTGTGTAGTTTCTCTTCGTTTGAAACGTGCATTAAAAAAATTCTACAGCTTGTTGAATTGTAACTCTGCCTGGCATGCAAAAGTTCGATTACGATTTCAGCACGATTGACTCTTTGTGAAAATAATCAGGAGACCTTTTTTTGTTTTGTGTCATAACACCAAAAACGACCCCTAATTCCCTCCCACAAAACATTTTCTGAGAGACCTTTTGTTTCAAATATCTGTAGCAATACTTTTTTAAAGCATCTGCACATCTACTGATGTGTGACATGGAGGACTCGTAATCTGAGAGGTAATCAGATAAGTAACGCATCAAGCATGGGCCGTGGACAACTGCCAGCTTCAGTTAACCCTTGTCCTTCTGGAAATTTGCCAGTGAGCAGTCAGCAGTAGGCACTGGCAAACGCGCCTGCTTGTAAACCTCCACGTCACTTGGAGAACGCATGTTGCACAAGGATGTCACAGTTCTAGAGATGGGCACGAGCTGTGTACTCATCACATGCTTGAGCAGATTCCGTCCATAGGACCAGTGATAAATTGGCAACATTTTAACCCCAAGTTACCCCAGATTTGTGTGTGAAAATGAATTTGATTGGTCAAAAGCCACATCCTCTGTAGTTTAACTCTCAATAGTTTTTGAGATTTTTGCATTTTGCATGACGGATATTCTTTTTTTTTCGTAACATTCTGCGCATTATTTTTAAAATAATATTTTTGTAATGAATGTGTCTATTTTGGGTTTTTTAGGCAATATATTGCTTCAGATAACAAAAATGTTTTAAATACCCATAATTCCAGTGATCGAAATTCCAGGGAAAGAACTGAAAAGAGTTAATCCTGTATGTCTGGGACACCACTGCATGTTCTCTGTGTGGACAGTCATCCAAGGAATTTAAGCTACCATTTTTCACTCTTTTCTTCTTCGCTCACATTTCCAGACTTGACAGTAACTATTTATGCCAGAAACATATATTATGCAAGCATCGCAAGAATCGTTTGATCACTTTTACATTACAATGTGTGCTGTGAAAAAGGTGAATCAAATCTGGCATCAAGTGCACACTTTTGGGTCTGCTTTTTGGGTGTGGTTCTTTCCTTTTTCTTCAGTTGTTTCCTTTATTAGGGTTTTTTTTTTTTTCTTTAGATGACTGAACTCAATCCACAAGCCACTAAATGCATGTGCTGCTTAAAAATTCCAACTCTCAACTAAAGAACAATGATCATTTTTAAGCAATTAAATGCAAATGCTGCTTAAAAATTCCAACTCGCAGCTAAAGAACAATGATCATTTTTAAGCAATTAAATGCAAATGCTGCTTAAAAATTCCAACTCGCAGCTAAAGAACAATGATCATTCTTAGAAGCCAGCACAGAAACAAACTGAGAAGAATTTTTTTTTTCCCCTTCAAATGAAAAAGATGATTACAGAGAACAAGCGATGCAGTGGTAATCTAGCATGTACCTGCAACCAATCACCTGACAAAGAAATAAACAGACAATGCCTCATTCCTACCCAACAAATGTTCTCAGAATGGGATGCTAAAGGTTTCAACGATACGGGTCAGGTCCAAACGTTTGTCTAACAAAGTATCAAAGAGCTGCCTATCAAAACGGGGACCAGGGAAAACCTAGCCCTAGCCTGCCTCACGGTTCTGACCTTTTCACCTCTGCTACTGCTACTGCTATGCCCTCCCTGGTGAAGATCTCCTGACACAATCCTAATCAAAAGGCACTATTCCTCTGCACAAAATCCAGCACAGCAAGAAGAAGAAAAAAAAAAAAAAAAAGCATTTTTATTCTCACAAATGCTTTTCTGTCAACGCATTCTCCTGCATAATCAACACAACTAGCGTTTAAACTACGAGTAAAGACCAGTTTACGTTGTCACTCTTGTTTCACAATAAAACATTTCACAGTGCAAGATATTTCAAAAAGAGCCTGAAATTAACACAAATGACAAGTTTCATCTCATGCTGATGCCCACACAGACTCCACGATTGGGGGGGGGGGGGGGAATAACGCCAATTCCTGGTGTGGGGCACAAATGTCAAAAAATACATTCACATTTGTAGGATCTTGTCTCTTTTCTAATCTTACAGCAGAAAAGAACAATCATTCACATTTCGAACAAATCCAATGATATGACTGTGACATAAGGTGACCCTACACATGCAGAGGGATGCAATTCATTACCAACCCTTTCAACCCCTTTTCACCAGCTATTACAACTTTAGCAGACATGTCGCCCAGCTGCGGGAGGAGAAAAACCATACAGACAAAACAAAGCAAAACTGTGACAGCTGAACTGCTCATCCCAGGAACTGCGGAAGGCAGTGGAGGTATGGGGAGGACTGACCAAGAGAGAGAGAGAGAGAGACAGACAGGACCTAAACACAAATGATGACCAGTGGAGAGGACAGTAAAGGTGTGAGGGACAACAGGACAATACAGGTGTGAGGGACAATAGGACAGTAAAGGTGAGAGGGACAATGGGACAGTACAGGTGTGAGGGACAATAGGACAGTACAGGTGTGAGGGACAATAGGACAGTAAAGGTGAGAGGGACAATGGGACAGTACAGGTGCGAGGGACAATAGGACAGTAAAGGTGAGAGGGACTATAATATTTGCCATCATCTAACAGCAGGACAACTGATTCCAGGTATTCTGACATGTGTGTATAGCAGGACAACTGATTCCATGTGTTTTTACATGTGTGTATGCATCAACAATCAAAACAAATGGTGCTGTAGGCCAAAAACCTGGGTACAAAGGAGGACCATAGGTAGGAAAGGAGAGGATGATGGAGGAGGAGGTGATTTGAGATAGTGCTTTGCAGCCTACTACATTCCACTGTCCAAAATGCGCCAACCATAAAAGCTCTCAGAAACTTCTGTCCCTTGGAGGAAGTGTTCAGGGATGGATCTATGCTTCCTTTCATTTGATACAGATGAAAGTGTAATAGAACATCGATACACTGGAACATCTTACACCTCTTTCAGAATGTCCACTGATGAAGCCATCATGCTAGTCTTTTTTTCTCTGTCTACTTTTTTTTTTGTTGTAAAAAAAACTGAGTGGGAGAGACTTCTAAAATGTGAAAAATTGCCAGACCTGATTTGCCCCCGATTCCCTTGTTTTCCTCCATTTCTTGGAAAAATTGAAATCAATGTTACAAAGAATACATTTGCTAATCCAAAACTTCTGAAATGTAAAGAACCACCACCACCTTAAACAAAAGAAAAGAAAAAAAACACACACACAAAAACAAAATTTCTGCCATTACTACTGTTTACTACCATGAGTACATCAAAAAGAAGAAAAGTAAAACATACACGCACACACAAATAAAGACTCCTCAAAAACCAAAACCATGCATCCCCATTCAAAGTCTCATTTTAGCATGCCCGTTGGAGTACGCATATGATCTGCCTGTCATGTATATACGCTTTCTATAACCCTGATAAAGTTGATGACAACCCAAAGAAAATCATGCAGCCATCAATTACAGTGATAGTAATAATAACACCAATCAAATCATAAGACTAATGGTGGCGGTAATAGTACACAAGTAACAACAGTAGTAATAATAACAGCAATAATAGTGATGTTGATGAACAGCTTCCAAGAGCGGGACCAAAGCCCCTTACCTTAGTTCAATTCCCTGATTGCTTTAAGATGCAAGGTAGCAGCGCTTCTGACTGCCAATAAGCCCACAACATTCGTGAAACTTTTTTTTATCTAAGTGATGCCCCCTACTTTGCCCAGTGCGTCTGTCAGGCACACCTTGATCAGACCACTGCGTTAAGACAACGTCAGCGTTTAACACAGTCAGGGGGTGGAAGTTACAAACTCCGCCAGTCTTATCGAGGTAAATGGGTGTGGACTTTAACCCTGAATGCCTCTAAGCCGCAAGATGAGAAATCTTCCATGCTTTGCATAGTCTGTTTCCACTGACTGCGCTTATGTTCTAACGGCGCTAACTTTTAACCTTTTGAAATAAAAGTGTCGCAAATCATTACAACCTGGGCAAGAAATAAATTGAAACAGGCCCATGATTAGCAAAGATGACCTCTGATTTTCACAACCAGTGGATCACTGGATCCACCCCCACCCACCCACTCCTCCTCAAAACATCTGAAACACTCTACTGATGGTTCCCCCGACTCCCATCCCCTTTCTAGTCCGAACATTTTATTAGCCTTGCACCCATAGATTTCAAAATTTTGATTTGACAGATATTGACCCGACAAACAATCCTGAAAATTTAACTATAGAGATCAGCTAATTCTCTTAAAAGGCATTCATCTTGGGCCAAAAACAGACCCTGCTCTATGCAAGTTAATAAAATTCAATTTTAAAAAAATGACATAATAATAACAACAGCAATAATAATATCATCATTGGTTATAAACCAGCCATACCTACCATTGTTATGAATGATAATAATAACAGCATACATGACTGTCATACAGATAATACTGCCGTCATTATTATTACCAACACAACAACAGAAAGACCGACTGATTTGTAACCAATGATATTATCATTATGATCATCATTATTATTATCATTGAAATACCTTCTATTTTTACAACTACCATTATTACCATTATTAGTATTACTTTATCATCATTACTTTCACTATCACCACCACCGCCGCCACAACAACCTCCATCACCATTATAACTATCATCATCATCATCACTTTTTACTCGTGGCACCGAACAGCCGACGCTTCTTGGCGATGCACTGAAAATCAGCATATTATTTCCGACAGACAGTCCCGGAGAGCAGACAATAGCACAGCAACGTTGCTCAGAAGACAGACATGAACGATCACTGTGGTTTCCACACACGCACCAACAAGCAGCGTAACATTGGACAACGTAGTAGGAGATGCAACACAACTTCCCCCACTTCCTCCGCAGGCAGACAACCTAGTCCTCATCGCTTCCAATGAGGGCATATTTATTTACGTCGGTCCAGTCCTGCACATAACCAGACGTTTTCTGTTAAAACATATACAAATCCATTCCTGGTGCAGAGAATCATTGCTTTTGTACTCCTGGTTTTTCAGAGACTGTTGGAGGTTACAACAGAATTCATGTGTGTGTGGGGGGGTGGGGGGGGGGGTACGTATGTGCCCGTGTATGTGCCTGGAAGTGCAATAACTACCTGCAGCCAGTAAACTAGTTTTTTAAAACATACAAATAACGAAAGAAATCACATTGCTAGTACTAATCATAGGACCAGTCCTTAAAGACTTGGGCAGAAAAAAGTATTCTACACTTAAATTCATTAAGAGATACATGGCTGTGGCTCTGATTCAGATGACGATATCAGAATGTGCATGATGGCGTGCATGGGACCATGTATGTGTCAATAAGAACAGTAAAAAGGTTTCAAAACGTGGAAATGCTGAAAGAAATGAAGGCACTCATATCAGTCAAAAATCTGATTTCAACAAGATTAGCTGGTTCTAGATGAAACCCTTATCCAGGCCTGTTTGCCCCAAATTCATCTACCTGTAATATCTCGGACAAAAGTCTGTAATTTGAAAAAAAAAAAAAAAAAACCATAATGTTCATAATCCCAATACTTTTGCAACTTTTTAAGACTTGGAAAAGCTGGCCATTGGCATGTATGACTGCTTCATTGCCATCTTTGACAAGGTAAAAAAACACAAGGCATGCTGGGAAATGTCTTCTTACCGCTTATGACTGAAACTGTAGTAAACGAAACTTCACGTTTAACACTTTTTCTTTTCTTTGATTTTTTTCCCCCATATTGGTGAGGGGGGGGCATAATTCCCGTAAATTCTTTTTTTTTCCCGTAAAAAAATGACGGCAAAATTGTAAGGGTAAACAGGTCTGCCTTATCCCACCCTCTCCTCCCTCTTTCCCTGGTGTGATATTGTTGCAATGAGGCAGCTTACACTACCGCTGGTGTTGCCAATACCTTCACAATGCCCCCCTCAACCCCCCTCTCTGTATGGAGGCTTTCGTTTCTTACTTAACTGCTGGTTTTTTTTTTCCCCTCCCAATTCTTTCTCTCTTCTCTTCCTCTGCGTGTGTGCGTGCATGTGTGTGCACGAGATGGCGAGATCACTGAGGGTGAGATCATGAAAGTTCAGTACAATCTGTTGTTCTTACAAAAACACTGACAAGAGCACTACTTTCCTTCTTAACATAACTGTACTGCCATTTTTTGATTTTTTTCTCTTGTTGATACAAGCTGACTTCTAAATACTCAGTGACCCTCAGGGTCAGAGACAAAGTGGTTAAAGCTGCCACTCCAAGGGTGTGTATGAATATATCTGCGTGCCTGTCCAATCATACATCTACAGTCATCCAGTACTCTATAAATGTACACATGACAGTAATGGGTATGTGTCTCATTACTTTTGTTACTCTGGTACACTTTCAACTATTGAACCTTTCAGATCAGACACAGGGTAAAAGAAAATGACATGTTCTCCCTCCAGACATGGATGCTGGAAGTCAGGGTAAAAGAACCAAGGTGAGGAGAAGAAAAAAAAACTGCCACGTTTGGCTGACAATACATTCCACTTCAATGGAGTAGAACAGTTACTTAAAGGAGAGTGAGGCAGAGAGAGAAAGAAAGATAGAGATAGACAGACACACACAGATGGACAGAGAGAGAAAGATATCGACCAGAAAAACAGGCTGAAGTACATTAGCACATGCATGTGCACACACACACACGTGCACACACACACGCACACACACATCATCAACACACACACATACACACACACTTAAACAAAAATATAAAACAGACAGGTTAAAAAAACACATACACACACATACAGAGAAAATCAACTATTAAAGAGAGAGAAAGAGACATCAGTACAAACTCCAAACACAAAAGTCAATGTAAGTTTTCAATTTTTTGGATAATCAGGGTTCCAAGCAAGCTCATTCAGCTGTTTTCCTATCATTTCATTCCAACGCCTACATCCACTCTGCAGTGCATATCGCACAACAAACTGTGTGTGCTACACAAACTCAAGCCAGCACGATGTAGCTTCTCACACCCCTGACAGTGCAGAGTACTGTCAGCACTGTTTTCATTTCACCATTCCCATTTCCGTTCATTGATTGCAGTCGCATCAGTGTTGGAGACAGTCACCTTCCTTCAGTGCATGCACTTTATAGCAAACAGATTAACAGTTTGAGGTAAAACGGTGCTAAGTCATAGCCTGGAATGACCTTCCTCAAGGTACTAGCTACCGGATCTTCGGAGTATGGCCTGAATTCCCCTCACTCTTTTAGCTATGTTTGGTTCTCGATGCCAAGGCCGTCATTTTGGGACACTTCAATGATTAAAAAAAAAAGATACAGAGAGACAGACAGACAACAGACAGACAGACTGGCAGACAGAGGCATAGACACAGAAAGAAGAATGAAGAATGCAGGGAAATACTGATCTTCCATCTGGATGAAAACTCTCAGAAATGAATCCATTGCTGAACAGAAGTTCTTTCACCTATGATTCTGTGTGGCCTTGTGGCCAGGTCAGGCCGTGATACTCACTTTAACAGGGCCCTCATCCAGCTTGGGCATGTCCTCTACAGATCTTGGTAGCTGCTTCTCTCGCCTCTCCCTATCACACACACACATGAACCAACAGCCAATTAATGGCCATGCACAATGTACAGTATGGCTGTTTCAAACATTTTTCTCTTTTTCAAAGTAAAGTCAAAGGAGATAAACAGAAAGGGGATGGAAGGAGGGAACAGCAAGGTCACACAGGAGCATATCCTATCCAAGCTGCAAGTCTAGCAACAACAATAACAAAATTTAAGCAACTTGCTTCATCAACATTTTCCAGACAGCATAAAGGCATCAAATTAACACTATCATTTGAAAATTCAAACAATCATTTGTATCACTGTTACAACTCACCACGCTATTAACAGCCTTAGTTCTATCAACTTAAAAAAATATGAGGGTCATCTGGAACCTAAGGTGGGTGGCTCATCTGGTCAACCCTGGGAAGCATGGAAAAAATTCACAGCAATAAAAATCAAAGCCTAACACATTCTTCTTTGCATGCTCACTGGCACACTGGCAACGATGCCAACAGGCATGTTGCTCATTTACAGTTTGTGACTGTCCAACTTGATGGAAGTTAGTGAAGAACAGCTGCTGTCCAAACTTACACATCATGAATCATTTTGACTCCCTGAACCTCAAACTTTAAAATCTGTGTTTCTTCTACCTCCAACTGGGCTTCTGTGGATATCAACTCACATGCACCTCAGTTCAACTAGACATCAGGTATAGACAAAACAAATGCTTCCATAAATCAATTTTCAAAGATTAATTTCTTTTGATTTAAGATGGACAAAAGTTTCGTTTCAAAAACAAAAAAAAGTTTGATTCATTTCAGTTCTGTATAACGTACAGTTACACACTTACTAATTTCCCCTTAAATCTAAAATTGAAGTACCTCAGCAGTAAAAAGACACATTCTATTCCTTAAGTTTGTCCTTTCTAAAATGTCATGTCAGTTTGCCTTGCACTGGAAAAAAGTGCCTTATGCTTCTAAATGTTCAGATGAAACATTAATTACACACACACACACACACACACACACACACACACACACACACCTTTCTCTGAGAATTTATTTTCTATCCCAATATCGACCACTGTGGCTTCTAAAATAGCCGAAATTCATTAAAAACAAAAACAACAAAAAAGTCGGAATAATCCCATGCCTCCAGTCTCTCATGTAACTCTTCCATGATTTCTATGGTCTATTCACAGGACACCCACCCTCCCTGTCCCCTGTGCAATGGTCTTGGAAAAGGAATTATCCATGGGTACCTACCTGTCCCTGACAGTTTTACACAGTACTATGTACTGGTTATAACTACATGGCAAAAAGTAATATGAACAACCAACAAAGGAGATCTTCCATAACTTTTCAGTATTCATGGCATAGGTTTTCAGTAATTTGAAACAAAAATTAGTATTCAAACACAACATCATAAGGGAAAAAATCATATGAACAAGCCAACAAAGCAAGCAGAGCTTCTGCAGCTATTCAGTATTCATGGCATGGGTTTTCAGTATTCTGAAACAAAACTAGTATTCAAATACAACATGATATCTAACACTTATTTTCCCCTGTGTGCTAAATGATGATATTTCAAGTCCAAGAGGAAAACTGTTCTTCTTCCACATACCTTATCTATCAGGTACCTTTACATCTTCTGGTTAGAAGTCACATACCTCTTCTCTATCAGGTACTTTTACATCTTCTGGTTAAAAGTCACACACATCTTATCTATCAAGTACCTTTACTTACATCTTCTGGTTAAAAGTCACATACCTCTGATCTATCAGATACCTTTACATCTTCTTGTTAAAAGTCACATACTTTTTATCCATCAGGTACCTTTACATCTTCTGGTTAAAAGTCACATACCTTTATCTATCAAGTATCTTTACTTACATCTTCTGGTTAAAAGTCACATACCTTTGATCTATCAGGTACCTTTACATCTTCTGGTTAAAAGTCGCATACCTTTATCTATCAAGTATCTTTACTTACGTCTTCTGGTTAAAAGTCATATACCTTTGATCTATCAGGTACCTTTACATCTTCTGGTTAAAAGTCACATACCTTAGCATCTTTCTACTGGTTGTCTGTTTCTGTTTTCCCCTTTGGGAAACGTTTCGAGCCCTTCATCTATTCAGGATGTGAACATACATCTAAGCACTCAATCACTTTCATCTTGCAAATACATGAACTTTTGAAGTACACTGATCAACACAGTGAGCACAAACATTTCAGAAGGGTAAAAACCATCAATTCTGTAAATACTATCTTCACAGTCAGACCTGTTTATCCAATGTCATCCCTCCCAAGAATCAAAGGTTGTCACTCTTAGTAAACCAATCAAATGTAAGTTCTGCTTATTTGCACTGCTTTTTGTAATAAGCTGGCTTTCTCGCTGTGTGTGCATGCAAAAAACGTGCGTGCTTGAGAGAGAGAGAGAGAGAGAGAGAGAGGTGAGGAGAGAGGGAGGGATGGAGGTGGGAAGGGGAGTGGGGTCATGAAACATTTGTTTCACAAAATTTCAAATTTTTCTGGACTAAATTTTGTTTTTGTTTACTGCTTTAAGTTACATTGTTTTGAAGATAGTCTGATCCTCTTCTTATTAATAATAACAATAATAATAGCTATTATCATTTACTACTACTACTACTACTACTAAATATGCTTACAAGAGTTGCAGATAAATTTTCCTTTAGAAGCTGGTCTAAACTTAAGCTGCAATAAGGACAGCTGGGGGGAACAGAGGATGGTGAAAGTAAGAAGGAAGGCTGAGGACAAAGTAGAAAAAAAAAAGATATTAGAACAATAAAAAAAAAAAGAAAATATATTAACACTAAAGCTTGAGTAGGAAATAGGGCCAGTCACTTTGCTCCAACCAAATTCGCGTCCTGCACTGTCATGTCTCTGCAAATATGCACAGGCTGTGTTTACATCACCCATTTAAATCAACTATGTCACTCAAATTGGCCGTTTCCAATGGCGGACACAAAGTTTTGCCAAGAAGCAAAAAAACAGCAATTTTGACATAATTTCAAAATTGAAAATATAAGTAGGCAGGATGACACAGATGTGTTTCCTTGTGATTTTAGTACAGTAATGAAACCATTTTGTACAAAAAGTTCAGACATGACATTGACAAGGCTGATTTGACTGGGTTAAACTTCTGATTTTGTGACCAGCTTACTTTCCAAGTTTGTGATTATGCGTTATTGATTTGGTTGTGAAAATGCAGATCAACATTGCTTTGTTTGAGTAAAGAAGGTCAATGTTTTCTACGTCAATTTGATACTAAATCCATTAATTTCTTATTCTTATTTCTTATTCTTTAGAATTTCAACAAAAGTGTCTGCAGTTTGCAAGGCAATAAACATGACAGTTGAGTTCTGCCGAATCGTCGTACCGAACAAACATCACAGCTCTGAAGACTTGACAATAAAGGTGTGGTGTTGTTTTTGGCGATGAACAACTACCCTAATCGAGTGTTGAGATCATGGGCTGTTGAACTTCCAAACTGAGACTATTCACAAATAGGCTGATTTTCCTCTGTATTTTGACTCGCTTTTTTTTCCTGTATTTTATTCAGCAATTTTGCATTTCCATATTTAGCAGATTCTTTCACGCTAAATACAGAAAAACCATAGGGGTAAACAGGTCTGACAAAGTCAATGTGATAAAGAAAAAAAAAAAAGATTAGTGAATGAAAAAAAAAAAAAATAAAAAAAGAAATAAAAAAAGCAAATCAAACTAACTCAGAGCCAGTATACCTCTTTTGCTCTTGCCGTCTATTTTCTTGGTTTGACCCTCGACCATAACCAGATCGACGACCTGTCACACGCAAACATGTGCACAATGTACACATCGATGTTTGCACACGCACACAGAACCACGTTCATTCGCATATGTACAAGGTTAGTATTGATTTTTTTTTTCCCCTGTCCCATCTTCTGTGCCACCTCAGTAGCATCACACCCATGCCCCCCCCCCCCCCCCCCCCCCCCCCCCCCCCCCAATTGCCATCCACAGCCATAGCCAGGCACAGCCCACCTCAGCCCCAACAACCGGCAATCCACAGGGAGCAGTCAATGTTAAGTCAAGAGGCACCCCCAGAGGAGGAGACACTGCACTGCTGCCGAGTCACTTTGGTGGTGTTCAGTGGTGCCTGTTCTGATCCAACACATGCAGGACACCAACTACTAAGCCCCCTACTGATGACAGTAATTGCTTAGTCACACAGCCTGCACATGTGTGCTCCCCATGCAGAGGTAAAGGACATCAAAATTGGTCACCATGAGAGCAGGGCATGAAGGGCCACAGAATTTAAGACTTTCTTTCCTTTCTTTTTTTTTTTTTTTTCGGAAGGCTGATCAATGTGAATGAAGGTGACGAAAATTATATTACAGATTTCCACTGCGGTCTGTGACTATGTGCATGACAGGGCTGTACTTTACACTTGCTTTCATACGATGCCCCCGACATCAACCATGCCCAAGAGATACAGACATCTGTACTGTTCATAAAAAAAAATTTGAGCAACACTCTCAGAGAAGCATCAATTCAACGGTTGAAACTCCACCAGACCTGCCAACCCCCTAAGAGACCAATGAGTAACAATTGAAGCTCAGTGAGGCAGAAATGTGTCATTTCAGAGAGCTAAGAGTAATCAAACAAGACACTTACCTTTTTTCAACACGATGCGATGAAATTGTTTGCACAATTTTTGTGAACTTTACTTTTCTTCAAAAACAAGCTTTTCTTTTAAGTGTCACAAGAAATCTTTACAAATTGTGAAAATGTAGAATACACTGTAAACACATCTGCGAACATATGCCATGACACCTTTGTCCTTGTCAGTCATCACATTTGCATTATCACAAACCAAGGACAGGCAGTTCTGCCATGGCACACCAAGGCTTGATAGTGCGCCAGAAACAACCTCAAAAATGTTGTCCCCTGTTGCTGACTCTGTGCATGTGGGGTTGGCTATCAGCTCAGTGGCGATTGTGTCATTTTTTAAGTATCGCACCACCCCAGGAAAGAATTTGTCCCCCCCCTCCGACTTCCATCAGTCCCCAACACAAATGGTCCATCTCTGCAGTCCCCCATGGCAAGGGTCCTCACAATGTGTGTTGTCTTTGTTCGACCGCGCTCTTGAACTGTTTGGCGATCTCCGGATCTGAGAACGCTTTTTTAAAAAGCTGGGATGATGCATGGTCGGCCGCACTAAGAGCGATGCTGTGCTCGACGAAAAAATCCGGCCACCAATGCTTCAGCCCTGTCATGAGTCGGCCGAATGTTCTCGAGCATTTAGGCAAATTAAAAGTAGTTTTGCTGTTGCTGAGAGCAAGTTCCTTGGGTTCTTCAAGTGTGCGAATTCAGGCATCACCAGAGGGGAATACCCTGAGTCATATACTGAAGGAGGGAGAGAATTACTGGGAAGTGTTTCTCATGTCCGAGGGATAGTGACAAGTAGTTGCCAACCTGCCGGTCCTGGATAGAGAAGAGTGTCCACCTTGAGACTGGCTATTAATTGGGTTGTCCAGTGGGCTGAAAGGAAGGCAATCGTGTCAGGTGACCATCACGGGTAGGCGACCATCAGCCTGCAGGCAGAGTACCGAGACCATTCAGTCGTTCTTGTTCTGAGGAATGAATGGAAAGCTTCAGCCTGTTGAGTGATTTGCACCTTGTTGTCTGTAGAGGTAGTAAATACTTGAACCATCAGTCCTGGCTGGTAAAGAAGTCCAGGCTGTTAGTATAATGGGTAGCTTTGGGGAATGGAACATGAGCTGAATAGGTGGTTATGCATTAACCACTTGGTACCCTAGTCCTTGTTGGTGCTAACAGCTGTGGTGTGTGTATATGTGTAGGTGACTAGCGATTCCATTGGTGGAACAAAAATAACTCGGGGATTTATTGGTACAAATCGTGTGATATGTGTGTGCCAGTGATTCCATTGGTTGAACCAGTTAAACTCGAGTTCTCTCTTGTTTGAGAATGGATATAAGGTGCCTGGAAAACCAGGAGTGTGTGACTCACTTTGAGGGAAAGTGAACTCGTCCATCTTGCTGAGGGCTCAAGAAAATACAGCGTGAAGCAGAGGTTTGCTGTCGCCTCGTTGTCTCCTGGGTGGGGACGTAAGACAGTGGAGGTTGCTGTAGCCTCGGAGCCGACGACGAGAAGATTTGTCTTCCGTGTGGAGACGGTCGACAGCAAGACGTGTTAGCCTCTTGGAGCCTAGACAGGGAGCTGCCAGACAACGGTGGGGTGTTTGCAGCCAGAGAAGACCTGTGGGGGAGGCCGACAGGAGGCCTTTCGTGGAGAGGGGCGTAGTGCGGTGGAGTCCGGAAGACTCGGTGTGAGGGTGCGACTAAAGCTACGTTGCCAGTGTTCCCCAACTGGGATTTGGCCAATCGGGAGGACACAACACAGTGTGGCAGCTTCAGCTCGTGGTCGCACAGTGTGATGAGAGAAACTGACGGCCAACCAAGGAATGCTGGCAAGTTATGGACGTTTCATTCGTTCTTAAGTTTATAAATGTGCAAATGTAATAGTGAAATATTGTCTTTCCTGGTTAAATAAGAATCACTGAAGAACAGGGGATGCGATTTATGAGATTGTCTGTATGATGATGTTTACATTGTTGTACGATACAGATAATTGTGTTGTGTAGTGATGGGTGGGGCTCGGAGTCAAGTTAAATAAAAGTTGATTATTTTCTGTGAAATGTTATTGGTTTCCCGTCACCTTTGTGCAGGCCCGATGTAAGTGACAGAGTGCGTGTGCCTATGCGAGAGTGCATTTTGGTTGTGAAAGCGTAAATACTTCTGTCTATAACCCCCTGCATCCCTGCATATGATAATCATATTTTAATAATGAGGGGGAGCGTCGGAGACCCGTCACAAGCCCGAATTACCCTTTTCCTCATTTCATCCTCTTTTGAGGTGTCTACAGTCTGAAAAAACTGCTGAAAAAGATGCTGAAAGAATTCGGCGCGTTACAGGAATTGATGTGCCTGCGTGACTAAAGGTGACGTTTCACATCCACCATCCCGCCATAGGGAATTGTGAAGTCCAACTCGCAAGTGGTACACCTTGCACAATTTACACCTTTAGCCGAAGGTCGTATGCAGGGGAACTTTTCCGAGTATTCTTTTCGGGACTTTTGACCAATTTTTTTTTTTTTTTTTTTTTTTGTTTTGCATCTTGTCCAGAACTTTCTGCTCCACGTTTCGACATTTTCGTAGCTACAACTTCAAAATGACGCCAACTTCGCTGAATGGTAAAGATGGTGAAACGAACTGCGCATGACCGGAAACGCTTCTTGAAGATTACTGGTTATACGCATGGCGTCGTGCATGTCTGTACATAAGCCGATTTTTTTTTTGTCTGCTTTTTTTTTTTTTTTTTTTTTTTTTTTTTAAACTTTCAATGCGTAATTTTTTGGCTAAATGTGTAAGGGCATAAGATTTATCACTTGGGCGTAATAAATTACGCGAAATGCGTAATGGTTGGCAGGTCTGCTCCACTGTGTGGTCCGTGTCCGTAACAAACTCAACTCTGAGTAGGAGCCACTGGGAGTGAAAAATCCCCACATGGCTCTGATGGAAACCAAACCCATAACCTCCCAGCCGCAGCTGGTTGGTTAGTTTGATTTCATGGTGGATGAACAATTTGCCTTCCATTCTTATCCATTATAAAAATCTGTGAACAATTTTTTTTTTGTCAATGAATAGAGCCAAAATTAAGCAATCTTAACAAACCTGGGTCATTTCTTGTAAAAGACTTTCAAGACAAAAAAAAAAAAGTAATTTTATAAAATTTCTTTTAAAACTCACACAAACCCTGTTCAGATATCGCAAAAGTAAATGATTCACTGACATTTCCTTTTTCAAACAAACACCCACACAAGAAATAGTATGGTGAGCATATTTCTCATAATATGGTTCATATCACAAAAATGTGAATTTTTCCTCACTGGATTTTGCAGCCCTCATGCTGCTTTCAAGGTTGACTGATTCAACTACAAAATGACTTTTTCTTACCTGAATCTACCTGACTTGCCCAATTTTTTTGTTTTGTTTTGTTTTAAAGATATCTTAACTGGTTTAAAAGATATCTTAACTGGGACATCTCTTCCAGGTCAGGTGGACTTTATACAACCCATGACAGGAGCATCATATGCTTTCAAATGTTCAGATTTCGAATACCCCAGATGATTCATATGACATACCCCTGGAAAATACTACAGGCTGGAGAACAGCTGACATGCAAGAATCTCTGAAAAAGGCCGGGGTTCAGAAGCCTCCTAGGCCTTGGTGGGGTCTAACAGGGGCAATGCCCTGGTAGGGTCTATCAGGGGCAATACCCTGGTGGGGTCTAGCAGACCTGAGGGGCAATGTCCTGGTGGGGTCTGGTAAGCCTGTGAGGCAATGCCCTGGCCGGGTCTATCAGGGGCAATACCCTGGTAGGGTCTAGCAGGCCCGAGGGGCATGCCCTGGTGGGGTATAGCAGGCCTGAGGGGCAATGCCACAGTGGGGTCTAGCAGGCATGAGAGGCAATGCCCTGGTGAGGTCTAGCGGGGAAATGCCCTGGTGGGGTCTAGCAGGGGAAATGCCCTGGTGGGGTCTTGTAAGCCTGAGAGGCAATGCCCTGCTGGAGTCTAGCAGGCTGGGGCAATGCCATGGTGGGGTCTAGCAGCCCTGAGGGACAATGCCCTGGTGGGGGCTAGCAGGGGAAATGCCCTGGTGGGGTCTAGTAAGCCTGAGAGGCAATGCCCTGGTGGGGTCTAGCAGGCCTGAGGGGCAATGCCCTGGTGGGGTCTAGTAAGCCCGAGAGGCAATGCCCTGGTGGGGTCTAGCAGGGGAAATGCCCTGGTGGGGTCTAGTAAGCCTGAGAGGCAATGCCCTGGTGGGGTCTAGCAGGCCTGAGGGGCAATGCCCTGGTGGGGTCTAGTAAGCCCGAGAGGCAATGCCCTGGTGGGGTCTAGCAGGCCTGAGGGGCAATGCCCTGGTGGGTCTAGTAAGCCCGAGAGGCAATGCCCTGGTGGGGTCTAGTAAGCCTGAGAGGCAATGCCCTGGTGGGGTCTAGTAAGCCCGAGAGGCAATGCCCTGTGGGGTCTAGTAAGCCCGAGAGGCAATGCCCTGGTGGGGTCTAGTAAGCCTGAGAGGCAATGCCCTGGTGGGGTCTAGCAGGCCTGAGGGGCAATGCCCTGGTGGGGTCTAGTAAGCCCGAGAGGCAATGCCCTGGTGGGGTCTAGCAGGGGAAATGCTCTGGTGGGTAGGCCATGGGAGTTACCCCCCACCCCTCCCCCAACCCCCGAAATGGAATTTTTAGCAATTTTGGAGACCCTTCCGCTGTCTCTCATTATAAGTAAATCACTATGCATGTAAAGAAACCATAAGAAAATAACCAACTGTACACAGACCCACACACACACACAGGCATGCATGCTTTTATCTGTGTCTTTTTCTTTAAAAAAAAAATCAGTATTTTGTCTCAACAACCATGCAAATAAACTAGTAATAAAAACACCAAATCTTTTCTCATGGACACAATTACTGTGCATCTCTTTTTTTGCTGTTGTTATTGTTGTTTACAACCATGTTGACTATATTACATATCACTTATCTGGGCTGTCACACTGTCGGGAGCAAAATCCATGTATGTTCATTAAAAAAACAAAAGGGGGGGGGGGGGGGGGGGGGGGGGGGGGGGGGGGGGGGGGGGGGGGGGGGGGGGGGGAGGAGGGTAAAAACCATTCATCAGATCAAGAAATCCTGTCTGCTCTGATCGCAATTGCAATCTAGCACTCCTGAAGCATCAATTTACTTCTTGTAGTGCATGCATTCAAAGAGTGCTGTCAAAACCATTATCGATGCGGTTCAGTTCTTTTCAACAAGGTGAACAAGTAACCCTTCCCAGTTTGTTCACTTTCCCAAAACAGTGTGGAACAGTTGACAACTGTGCTTTCCTCAAATGTCTCGTCCTGACTTCCGATTCGCGGCAAACAGGACATCATACTTCACCGCAAAGGAGGAAGCCTATACATGATATACAACCAGAAAAATGGCTGAACAAATCAAGTTCACCTAAACATTCACCCATCCTTGCACCAATCTGATCAATGTGTGCAGAAGCACTGCAACACACTGTAACAGCTGTGGGGAGCATGGCCTTGAGCACGGCCTTGAGCACACAATCATGCAAACTTGGACTGGAAAAACTGGGGTGCTGAGCGAGACTTGGACTAAGTAAGTGTGTTTTGCAATTTTATTTCCCCAGCAGAGGTTCCTTGAATGTTCAGTTTTCCTGCCTTTGAAAGTCAGGTGGTTTTCTCCGAAATCCTCAGATTCGAAGAGACTTCCCTAGTGAGATAATGACAAAGTCATACCACCTGTGCAAATGCTTGGCTTTATAAATGAAAAATGCTCCGGTTTGCAACACCGACATGGATAATGTGGTCTTTTTAGGCAAAATTGCGCAAAGCACTTCACAATCACCATTCAGTGTTCTACAAAGCATGATAAATGAAACCTACATCTGAACAACCAGAAGACAAGCCAGAGCTAGGTCAACAAACAGTTGCAATGAAGGGTACATGCAGTCCATTTTCTAACAGCCACATGTCTCATAGTGGAAACTACTACAGAAAACCTTATCCAATATCTGTTTCCTGAAATGTATATTAAAGTGCCTTTGAAAAAAAAAAAAGAAAGAAGAAGAAAAGTCACTCACCTTCGTCAGACTGACGGCGATTGTCTCGACGGTTACGTCTTGTTCACTAGAACTGCTTGACCACTGAAAAATGAACATGCAGTCTCTGGTAAAAGGGATGAAGGCATTCTTCTGTTATTTGACTTCAGCAAAATCTGATGGATTAAAACTACAATCACTCTGCGTGTGTGCGAGCATGCGTGTGTGTGTGTGTGTATGTTGCAAATATGTTGGTGTCTTGTCTGTGTGTGTATGTCAAGTTCCTGCAAAGAAGATTCATAATTTTGTTTGGCAGGGAGAGTTCTGCTAACCTTGTAAGCTCTCATCTTCAACACATACTTATTGGGAGAAAAAAAAAAAAAAAAGCAAAATAAAAAACTGACGATGGAAACATGAGGATGATGTGGACTGAAACACAAGCTGGGAAACCCACAACCACCACCGTCAGGTGGGGCATACATGCCTACCCCTAAAAATGATTTCAGTAGCACTGATTTCAAATTTCAGTAGCACGGACTCAAAATCAGTAGCATTCATTTTTTTCTTTTGAAACAGTTTGTGGAAAGAGTTGGTCAGGGTGTCATAATCAGCTCAACCTACGCATAGAATGAGACAAAACTTTACTGCCATGGTTTAATTACAGAAAATGCGCTGTCACAAATCACACACTTTGCTTTTGAATCGCCAGAGTCCAATTTCACAATGAAGGGAAATTTGCCACTGTATTTGTCCAGGAACTTCTGTGACGGCTAACACTTTTTTGATGCAGGTTCATCGGCATCACCAGTTGGCACATCCATTCGCTTTCTCTTTGTATTAGACGCCATGTTTTTTTCAAAACTTCAATTACTTGCAATATCCGGTTTAGTACTTACGCTTTCAAAAGCATCGTTTGCTTGAATGACTGAGTTTAACATCCCTCTATAACAGAAGCCATTGGAGACATACGCTATTCGTCTGTTTGATGAAGACGGGGCTTTACATCCCTTTTACCATTCAGTGTTCTGCTTCTGCTTTCAAAGGCATCGTCTGCTTCAACTCGCGATCGTTTTTCAGTTAATTTTGTTGAAAAATCTTTTTACCATAATGAAAAATAAATTTCCGTAATTGCCGTAGCTACTTCGTTTTCTTGTTAATTGCCGTAGAAAATATGGAAGTTCCATAGGGGTAGGCATATATGGTGGGGCAGACAACAACAACTTCCAATGAAACAAAGAAATAAATGACAGTTGAATACTAAACATAAAGCCACCCAACCAAATGATCTACTCCACTTCCTATTTCAAAATGCCATGTCGATTAAGACTATCTATACCAATAAACATGACAAATTCATCAGGGAAATGGTCCTATTAGAGATATACATCCACCACCTTCCTTTTCATCCATATATCCACCATCTTTCATTTAAAACAGACCGTTCAGTGTGCTGTTAGGCATCACATACCACACTATGTCTGGACAGTTTGCTAGCCCTGTTTGACCAAACCTTTGTGGTGAACACAGCAATGCGACGCCCCACAGACCATCCTGGTCTACATAGGCTTGGGTCTGCCTTTCATATCAAAGGCCAGGTGCTTACGCTAGACACCTTTGTCAAGTCTTTTGCTCTGTCCTGCTTGTACCCTTTTTGGATCTCACGACGCTTAGGGTCATAATCATTCTCATCATTCCTTTTTCGGCTTATGTTAACTGTTCTGTAGCACTACTCTTGAATCTTCATCATGTATTCTAATCCTGCCTTTGTTTGGGTTTTTTTTTCTGCTTTCTTGCCCACTTATATAGTCATTTCTGTCGGTCAGATACAATCATTACAAACACTGTGACCTGCATACAAAGATACCGCAAACATAACATCTCTTCACCTGACGAGAAGGTTCCGCAGGCCGAGTGATGACATCGCTTCTGGGCTTGGACCAAGCGTTTTCTTTCGGGGGAGGAGCAGGCACCATCTTTCGTTCGTCTCGGGCATTGGCCCTACCATCTCTGTCACCTGGGTGACTATCGTCCGACAGGCGGGAAGTTTCGCTGTCCCGCCGTGAATTTCCTGCACACAAATGGATAGAATAAGCTAAACTGGCAAGGCGATGGCTAGAGACTCCATTTTCTGTGCTGCTTTCCTAAATGGAAAAAACCCTCCCCCCCACCCCTTTTTTTTTTTTTTTCATGTCTACTTTTCCACTTTGATTTATCTTTTCAAACTGTCTACAAAACATGGCAAAACTGTACTGGTAAACAAATCTGATATATATATATATATATACTGGTCCAAGCCTCTTTAGCCCATCATTTCCTTGGGTTCTTTTTCTCCTTTTTTCTGAATTTTGACTGGAACTTCCAAGTCTTATCAAACAATAACTTCTCAACTGTGATTCACATTTTCCCTCTCATGCACTAAGTAATCACTGTATCTACAGCAAAAATCATCAAGGTTATATACGTGTAGTGACAATCATCACAGCCTCACAATCATACTGGTAATTGTCATAACCACCCATCCCTAAAAACAATCATCATGGCCACACAACAGCAATATTCACCCACAACCTCACAACCTCAGCAACAACTGTCATGATCACACAATTCTGGCTACAATCATCATGACCACATCACGACAGTGATAATCATCATGACCACGCACTGAAAGAAACAATCATTATTGCAACACAATCAATATGACATTCACTGCAACCACAAAACCACATTGACAATCATGACCAGCGACAATCATCACTGCTATGCAACCATAAAGATCATCGTCAAGGCCACACACCAAAGTGATAATTATCGTTACCACACAACCTTAGTGAAAATCATCATGACTACACACCCCATACAAACTTTCACTACAGCAACACAAACATAACAACTGACACCATGGCTACATTTCCAAAGGCAGCAGCATCCCACTAGCTGTATAAAACATAGCGACATCATGACAG
Source organism: Conus betulinus (assembly GCA_016801955.1). Lineage (NCBI taxonomy): Eukaryota > Metazoa > Mollusca > Gastropoda > Neogastropoda > Conidae > Conus > Conus betulinus. The sequence goes on along the minus strand of JADBJO010000964.1, from coordinate 425,584 downwards.
CTGCAAAACCTTAGCAACTTTCATCACAACCACGCAACCACAGAAACAACTGCAGCCAGAAAACCATGTAACTATCACTACAGCTACACAACCGCAGCAACCTTCTACAGTTACAAACTCACATCACCACAGCCATACAACCACAAGCAACTACACCGCAATCACAAAAACACATCAAGAGAAAAAATCTCACCACTCGAGCTACTCAGTCTCCTCTCGTCGTCCTCCCCTCCACGGCCACCATCAGAATCTCTCCGTGTTCGACCTCCATCTCTGCCATCCCTGTAACTGCAACAGACAGACCCTGTAACTGTAACAGACAGACCCTGTAACTGCAACAGACAGACGGCATCATGTGGGTATGTAACGGACAGATGACATCATGTGGGTAAGGCACACAGGCTTCAGACATTTCCACAGGTGAAACCGGGAAAAAATGAACTGCAGGAAAGCTGACAGGGTCAAGGGGCAAAGCCCCTTGTCGGGGATCAGCTGAAGCTGAAAGGTTAATACACTGCTAATAGGTAAAACATGGGCATCTGGAGACACCTTAGCTCCTTTTTACCATCTTCTCCACAAGACCAGCATTAAAACTGACATTAATGTTACTGACCTGTATGCAGTGGCGTTCACTTAATTCGAGACATGAGAGGCAGCAATGATTTTTGTTGACTATAACTTGTAGTTGCTATTAGGCTTAACAAAATACTATGACTAATGACTGAAGCAGCATTTGCACATTCTCTCAGGAATCTGATGAAGGAATGATCGGTCTGGAAAAGTAAAACCTGGATCAGACGGAGTAATCAGGACACAGTTTTACCGACACATTCGGGGGAGGGAGATCAACCCAGACATTTCTTGATGTCAGGATCTCCAGACAAACAGTGAGGTTGAAGTCTGGTTTCCGGCATTTCCCCAACGTGTGGTCTCATCCACGCATTCCCAACAGCATGAATTTTCACCCTCAACTGCCGAAACAGATATAATGTACCCTGCAATTTCAGACGCCTCTATTCGTATCTTACACTTACCAAATTTGTCACCAAATCGCTCGAATAACTAACGGAGAAAGGGTTCCCAAAATACTCCATTCAGACACCCTAGATTTGTTTCAGTTATACGAGATCAATGAGATTCGACTGAAACGCTAGTAGATGCAGTTGGCACCGAGTACCCCCATGTCTATTTAACTACAGCTCTCTAGAAGCTCCGACACTCAAAAGGCTGGGCCAAGTCTACAGACAGTTGCCTGACATGGCCAGAGGGGAAGATTATGCTCAACCGGCATGCGGGGAGGGTCTGATAAGTGGGCACCCACTTCAGGAGTGTGACATAAGCTTTCCTTCAATCAAGGGGTTCCTAAGTCGCAAAATAGTGGAAATACCCTGCTTTTCCTCTCAATTCTCCCAACAACTTGCCAGTTCACCTATTTTTCGTTTACTGTAAGCTGTCCTCATGGCAGAGGGACCGAACAGAAATCAGCTTTTGTTGTAAGATATAATGGCAACAACTCTGGCTGTCAACAGGCTGAAGACAAACAAATGAAATCTGATCATGAAGACCCTGAAGGGATGCCACAACTCAGATTCCCATCACCCTTGAATCAACACTTCATTCTTTTGACTCACAGCCCAATCTCCCATCAACACATACTGCACACCATTGTTCAAGGCACAGGCCAGCCTACAACAGGAATACTGACTGCTCAGATCTGACAAAATCTCATTTTCACTCCTTCTCTGAGGTTTCTTTCAACCTTTATTCATGTTCATAATCCCCGTACACTTGATTTCACTCCAAGTCAAGGCTCCTTTTTCTTTTCAGACCCTACTCTAATGGATCTCTGCATGTGACTATTCGACGAAAATGACAGGATCCATCGATAGCCCTGTCATCAAATGATCAGAGCATCTGCCAAGGGAGCTAAGGCTCATGAGTTCAAACCACCCCTGGGGATGGATTTTAAGCTTGAAATTCCTCTCTGTGCACTTAACTGCTACTGGTGTACTTTAAATTTCAACTAAACCCAATGTATTTTCTACAAAGTGCTTGCACACATTTTCCAAACGTCAAAGATGGGGGTAAAGAGGGAGGGAGGTTGGAGGGAGTCCTAAATGCATGTAAAAGCAGGTTGGGTAAATGTGCGTGTAATTTTCTTCTACTATAATATGGCAGAGGGCACAGGGACACCTGATCTTCCAGTATCCATTGTAAAAATGGTTCCTTTCTCTATAAATTACTTTCAGATCTGATTCATCAGCAATTTTGGCACAAATTCAGGCTCTCTTGCCAAATTTTTTTTTCATCCATATTTCAGGGCCTGTAGTCTCTTCTAGTGTGACACAGACGCAGCCAGATGTGAGTTTGGAAGCGAGGGTTTGCAACAACTGTCACCCTTTGGTCACAGCACTTTAACATGAATAGTTACACAGTGCATGTGCAATTACTATTAAAAAAAAAACAAAAACATCCGAGTCTCCAGATTTGTTTTCCACATTCTTTTCTTTTTCTGTTTTTCTCATTTTTTTTTTTTTATCTTCATTGCATCTGTGCCAAACATGAATACAAAAATACGGCAGAAACGTATAGGGTGAACAGGTCTGATATCATCATATCAAACAACTCTGTTTACACATGGGTACAAGCAGCCAGTGGAGCACATGCTAATATCCGACTCCAGAAGACCGCCCAAACCAAAGCATTTTCATAACTTTATTCAGTCAGGACAGGCTGGAAGAGGAGACAAACCACTTGTTACTTGCCAAAGCGGGTGTCAAATGCAGTCATACCCCCTCTTCCCCATCCCTTCCCTTTTCCTTTCCCTGCCCCTCGTCTCCTCTCATCCAACCCGCCCCCCCAGCTCTTCTCAGCATACATACCTGTCTCTTGCCACTTCTTCAGAAGTATAGTGAGCATTGGTGTCCAGCTTCTTCATTTTCTCCTCTATCTCCCGCTCCTTGGCAGCCGTGTCCACGGGTTTGGCGGACCCAAAGATGGAAGACTGACGTGCTTGCTCTGATGGGGTCTTCTCCACTGGCTTTGTACGGGGCTGAAGCTGGAGGCGAGGGCGCTCTTTGGGGGCATCTATCAGAAACATCAGTGTTAGTTTTGTTTACAATTTCTGTAGAATACAGTGGTTATACAAACATATATATACACATTATTCATCAGCTCACACATCCAGGTCCTTTCTGACCATACTGGTCTCACATACATTCACAGTACTTAGTCACCACAATAAAAGCTGAAACACCATAAACTGTGTCATTCAAAAAATATATGTATATACTGAATGACTTTCTAACAGGCAAAAAAAAACAGTAGCTGAATAGGTGAAAAACATATAAACAAGACAGAATGAGAGTGCAAGTCTGGACAGGCTCAGAGGAAAATATACAAGCACAGAATTTGCCAAAAGCGGAATATAATTTGTATTTGAATGCTCCCCACCCCCACCCCCACCCCCCTGAACCCCCACCCACATTCCTTATCTCCCTCCAAATTTATATGGGGACAAAATACAGGAGAGAGCAGTCTTGTGAACACTCAACATCCAAGTGAAGTAACTGTAATGTCAGTTGCCTCTCGTTTCTGGTAAAAACCATGAAATTTACAAGTTGTGTTAATCAGGTGTGCAGAGGTGATCTGTGCAGGTTTTGTTCAGTTTTCAACTGAACTTAGCAGATCAACCTGATCCTACATAAGAACAGAGAATGCCATCCTCAGTACCTTCGCTTGACAGGTCTTTTACTTATTTGTCTTGACAATTACAAGGCTCTTTTTGAACAAAAGAAAGAACAGGAAAAAAAAGAAAAAGAAAGAATGAAAGAAAACCGAGCAAAAAGTCCTACCTTGTGAACCTTCCCGGCTTCCACCTCTGTCATCCCTGCCCTGCACACAGACAAAACAACAACTGAACCTGTAGTTAACAGAACAGTGAACAACTGTACTTGTGGTTTTTAAAACAGTCAACAACTGAACCTGTAGTCCATAACAAACTGAGCAACTTTCCTTCTCTGCCCAGAACTCTGTGGCTTAGTTTTGGTGACTCTTGAACATATGGCATAACTATCAATTCAACCATGAAGATATCCGTACTCCACATTCCAGGATGGCATCCAAACAGGAAAATTGAGTGTATGTGCTTTACTTTTGTGTCATTCATCCTACCAGCAAACGATGGCCAACTCTTCTCCAAAAGGTCAAAAGGGAGTAAACATAGATGTATGATCTTTTATGCATGTGTTCACGCATGGGCAGTGTAACATAATGCATAACTGCAGATACTTCACACATCTTTTGCAGTCTGACGCCGATTTTCACACACAGGGTCCTCGGCAGTCAAGAACAACTGTGACAACTAAATCTGTCATTAAAAAAAAAATACAGTAAACACAACTGAATGTATAAGAAACAACAGTGATGACAACTGATATTGTTCTAGTTGTAGTCAATCAGATGTGGAAGATAACTAAGCTTGTCATCAGTCAGTACTACTAAAAAGCAACCAATACCACTGTGAAAATAAGTGAAGCCGTCCCAAAGGCTTCAAACATCAGATATTGTTTCTCCAACAGACAAACGTTTTCCTGCCACAAGTTGCAAGTCACAGACGCCTCTGGAGATGTCTCTGTGCGTCCATTGCGAAACTCTAGTTTTGATGCCGGCAATACAGAGTCTAAAGATGGACAACATCGTGACTGACGCACTGACGTACATTAAATCCTCGATTCCTCAAGTTTTCTTTTTCGTAACTTTAAAAAATCATAAACAGTAAACAAAAAAAAATTGCATTAGAAGAATCACCGACAATTGTCAGGCAGATTCAGTTTTCAAGAATATTTCGTCTTCAAGGGCAAATTTTGAAATCCAAAGACGAAAAAGGACAAAAAACATTAAAAAATAAATAAATAAAAAAAAAATAATAAAAAAAAGAGAGACCAAGAGTGTATAGCAAACCTAAAAACTGGAGAAAAAAAAAAATCACAAAATCAGTTTTTTTTAATTCAAGGAGATTCAACAACCATACAAATATTAAGTGCTCCCACATACGAAAAGAAAACAAAAAACAGCACATCTGGTGGACACATTTCCTAAGTTGGTAAAAAATAATTTCAAAACCTGCTAACAAACTAATGGAATCCAACACAAATCTGACCAAGTACAGTACCATCCACTTTTCTATCGATCCAGAACCAGGACCATCTGTTTGTACAGGTTTTTTTTTTTCCATCTCTTTCACTTTCACAGCACCTTGCTGATGCACTAGACCACACCATGACATTAATTTGACTTCAACTGGACAGACAAAATGGCGGCCCCTGCTCTCTTGAAGAGGCTACATGAGATGTTGTAATACAATGTGTAGTCTCTAAACATACTCAAATAATGACCAGCTCTCAGCAGATTTCACTGCTACTATTCTTCTTCTCCCCTGATTTGGTGTTTTCACTTAAAATGTTTTTTTTTTTTGTTTTTTTTTGTGAAACGTTTCCATTTTATAGCTGAAGTCCACGTGATTATGGAGAAGTGGGAGCCCTACATATTAAGGCTATGGAGACAAAAAAAAAGGAAACGAAAAAAGACTGCAACAAAAACAATCTCATTTCATATCCAGGCATTTCTATTAAGGAATGAATGCCACACAAAAACTAAAGTGATAGCCAATCAGTGTGTCATCTGCTTTTGAAGGGTCTGAAGGTGCTCTGACAACAAAGTGTTCATTGGTTTGTTATCATACTTTTCATACACCCATCACTAGTCAACATCAGAACCTTGATCCTGAGCAACTAGGTAGCTGTTATCTCACAAACTTCATAATAAATCAAAAAAAAAAAAAAAAAACCAACACTTGCTGCTTCCAATGTGAATCTGTCATACTTCTCATACAAGCGACAACTTCTTTCCTTGAAAAGTAACATTATGCAATCAGTTCAACATAACAATTTCAATACATATCCATTCAAAAAGTCTTTTCAGTTTATTCCACATCACAGCTGCATTTACAACATTTTCGTTTTACTTCATGGCCCTTTTTTGGTTTAATATGCATGTGTGTCTTGAGTACATGTAACTAAGCATGTATGCAAGGACACGATTTCTGTGATTGCATTTCCTGTAAACACATCAGTCCCAGTATGTAGCAGTGACGCATTTCATTTCTGTTCCAACCTGACACAAGCAGCTACATTACTGTGTCTCTTTTCCAGCAAGAAGTCTTCCTCATCACAGTCAAAAGGAAGCTGCACATGCTGACAAAGACATTACTGTGAGTCCATTGCGAAACTTGGTGCTGATGTCGTCAATACCAAGTCTAAAGTTGGACTGTGCTTTTAGCCAACAATACAGTGAAAACACCTGAACAGACCCAAAGACCTTTCAGGGACATTCTAACTTCACAAGCATGAAATCAGATCGCGGTATCTCTTGAACAAACATAAGCTCCACATACTGTTACATGATGTGCATGCATTTAATACAAACTAAAGAATTTCCCCAGCTCCTTCTCCCATCTCCTAACCCTTTTTACCACCTTGACCGTTCTCTTTCTCTTTCTTCACACACACATACACATACACACCTAAGAAGCAAGCATGCACACACACGTACAATCAGGAACCTCTAAGAACATTAAGGGAGAAAGTGCGGATTTGGAGCATAGGTTTACAACTGACCTGTTTCCTCCGTATCGTCCATCATCGTCATCACGGCGGTATCCATCTCGGCGTCCTCCATACCCTGCAACGTTCATCCTACATGACTGCAAATCTGCCCACACTGTCTAAACAAACCTTTCTAACACCAACAATTCTTTGATAAATGGTTCGTCGGCATACAAAAAGAAAGAGAAAGAGAACGGTCAAGGTGGTAAAGGGTTAGGAGATGGGGAGAAGGAGCTGGGGAAAGAACTTCCTTCTCTGTCATCGATCGTTTTTTTTTTTTGTTTTTTCAAATTAATGGGCCAACTGTCATCGTTCGTTTTTTTTTTTTGTTTTCAAATTAATGGGCCAACAGCTCTTGTGCATAGTTTTCTGCATGTTGATGAAAGAGCTGACTGAACAAGAGGAGATTTTGTGCAAGATAATTAGCTAGAGTTGCTTCTCTTTGTTCAAAGCATTCAAACTGGCACAACGAGACCACACACGAGTTTCATTCCACAGTTCCAATACCATCCAAGAACTCCTTGCCTACAGTATTTCTCTTTTTAAATATTCTTTTGATGTTGTTGTTTTTTTTTTTTTTCAGTATATTTTCTGAAAATGAGTACTGAATTCACTGAAACTGCATGGGTAAACAGGTCAGCATAACAACAGCCATCTTCCATACTTCAAAATGTCCCCAAACTGTCAAGACTACTGAAATCCCATCGGTACAACTTAGAATGTTTCATTCTCTACCCTGTCTTAAATCAAAAAACACACACACACACAAACTGGTTCCAGATTAATTCTGCACAATGACACTGACCTTGACCTTCCTGTCATGTTCTTTACAATCCAGCTAACCACACAGATCATGTCAGATGTAAACAAACAGGACAGCTCTAGAAATTTCCCTGCAGCTTAAGGAATACATTAGAAAACTAATTTCCAAAACTGAAAATAGTGTACCTTCTTTTGACGTTAGGTGAACCAATAAAATTAAGTTATTTGTACAAACCAAAACTTATGTATCACGTGAGTGTAAATAAACTATCCATGGCAGAAGCTGACCAAATCTCAGATCCAAACTAAAAAAAAACATCAGAGGCCCAGGAATCTGCCCATTACTCTTAGAATCCTCATGTCATTTTAACACACCCGTCACCCATCCATCCAAAGTCAAATCTTCAAAGAATGAAGCAGGGTCACCACTCACCTCGGTCATCATATCCAGAGCGACTGCCATACCTGTCGCCACCACGCCTGTGTCATCGTAACGATTATTTCTCCTGTCATCAAAGCCACCACCCCTGCGGTCATCATAGCGGCCCCCATCTCTCCAGCGGTCACCATCCCTCCTGTCGTAATAACGATCGCCATCTCTCCTGTCATAATAGCGGTCGCGGTCGCCGTCCCTTCTGTCATAGTTGCGATAACCATCTCGCCTGTCATAGTTGCGCGGTCTCCGTCCCTGCTATCGAAACCACCATCGCGGTTCCTGTCGTATCGGCCACCACCATAGCGGTCAGAGTCCCTGTCGCCATAACGACCACCACCCCTATCACTGTAACTATCACCAAACCCCCGGCGATCTCTGAAATCATCTCTGTCATTAAACCCTCGGCTGCCACCTCTGTCGCCTCGATCAGAGAACCTTTCACCTCGGTCTGAGAAGCGATCACCTCCTCTATCATCTGAAATGAAAACATACTTGATGACTATGATGCAGTCAATTTTCAATTTTCTAGTTGATAAAGATCATATACACCTCCACTACCTTAACAGTTCATTAACACAGACACACACACTCTCATACACTCGAACACAGTTATCATGTAAACTCTGTTCCATGCTAACAGGATACAATGTGTAACCATAAATCGCATCAAAATCATTCAGGCACAAATGAAATTCAAGTAGATGCAATGTTCATTTCTTGGAAGGATGAATGTAGTCTCACAAAGTTTCAATGTGGATACCAGTTTTAATGGAACTATTAAAAGCACACTTTTTCCAATTTGAAGTAGTTTTACCAAAAGAGCCTTTAATACTTTCACATGAGGCTTTATTTGGTATCTGGACATCGTGTAATGAAACTATAACATTTTTTTCCCCAAAAAGAGACGGTCTTATGTTTACATTAAGTTCAGTCTGACTTGATTCACATCATAGCATTAAAGTATATGAACATAAACCATTACAGTCACATCAAAGCAACGTACTTCCGCCAAACGAAGAGGGAGGGTCCCTCTCCTCCAGTCTCCCTCTGTTCTGTCGGGGTCCCTCCTCCGCCGCGCCAATCATTACGGTCTGGAGAAATCAATCAATCAAAGATTTAATAAAAGCCATTTCATCATTTCTAACTTAGATAAGACGGACTTGCACAGTAAAATAATCCAACACAAACCAAACCTTCGGGTGTGTTCTGGCCAGATATCATCCCTACTTCGTAATACAATGTTTTTTTTTTTCTTTCTCAACTCTGTTCTGCAAGTTCCGCTGAAGAATCCTCCCAAACAAAATAAAACCATTGCTGTGATATTTGTGGAAGACAGAGAACAATGCACAACTTTCCTGAACAGTAACAACACTGCTTGATATTTGCTAAAGATCTAAAAATGAAGTAGATATTCCTCTCTCTCTACCATACAGCATTACTGATGTTAGTGGGAGACCTAAAATGAGCCACAGGCTCCTATGAAAACAAAATTAAGCATAACTTCATGTTTCTGCAAGAAGAAGTAAAAAAAGCAGAAAGCCCCCAAAAGACAGAAAAAAAAAAAACCTCAATGTTTGTGGATCAAAGTTTTTTTAAAGGTTATTCAAACTTTGTTCTTCCCTATGTATTACTGGCGTTCAATGGTAAAAAATAAACAGATTGATCAACATGAAACAAAAATGCAGCACAACCTTGTTTACAAGTATTATTGTCTGCAGACAGATTTGCATGCACACATACATTGTGACACACAGATACACACACACACACGCACCGAGTCTCCCATTCATACTTTTTTTCCCACATTTCTCCATAAAATGAGAATCAAAAAAGAAAAATAAAAAACCCTGCTCAACTAACCACTACGACTTCCTCCATCTCCACCACGTTCGCGATCTCCTCCGCTGGTCTCTGCCAGGTCGACACGCAGTTTTCTTCCGTTAAACATCTGAATCAACGCAGAGACAGATTAAACCTTAATCACAGCTTTAAACCAAGCCTCCTCCAAAGGGCTGTCACTTCATCATAGACAGGACAAACAACCAACCCGTATTTACGAAATATACAATTCATCATATTGCTGCTTACCTGTCGACATCCTTCTCAGACAAATAGAAAATGGACATGCACAGGTTGTCAGCCATTTTCTTTCATTTCTTCACTCACTTATTAGCATCTAACAAAAAAATCAATGCTGAGGCATTATTGCTAAATTACATGCCATAACAAAAAATCTACTGCCCATTATCATCATCAAATTTCACTACAAATTTGTCAGGTTATGCGCTTTAAAACAAATTAACTTATCACAAGGTATAAATGATAAAAGGCCAGACGCAATGACTTGTTGCCAACATGTACTGATGTAGACTGAACATCTCAGTGACCACATATTTCATGCAGAGCATTGACATGGTATAAGCAAGCAATGAGAGTCAAAAAGTCATTCATATCGAGCACCACAACTAAAGTAGCCCTTTGGTTTCAGGTCACAAAACAACTGTAACAACATGATCTTTTTTTCTCAACCAGACAAAGCTACAGGCACACAATTACTACATGACTGGTTGAACACAGTTTTGCTTTTTATTTCTCACATCCATTGTCTGTCAGTAGCTTTCTAGAGTTACAGTACAGGAACAAATTCACAACTCACTTCCTCATCTGAGAAAAGAGCGCTGATAAGGTCTTCCTTGGTCGAAAACTCCACATAACCGAAGCCCCGCTGACGTCCATTGTCGTTGGGTAACCTAACCCCCTCCACCTGTGGGGAAAAGGAATCAATTTCAGTTCCATGTCTCACAAGCCAATGGATAAGACTACAATGGGGGCACAAATAAGAAACGACTACAATGGGGGCACAAAAAGACTGAACTGATGCTGCTTTGTGGACCTCTTAAGTCAACACATTTAAGTCAACAGTGTTTCAGTCATCTCCTTTACACCTGACTCTCCTCACAGCCGCATGCCTTTCAGAATAACATCAGGAAATCTGAAGATTAACAAAAGTAAACCCTTTAACTGATTGATGTAATAAATCAAGTATGGCTTGTTGAAAGGGAAAAAATAGCACATTCTATTACATGCAGCAGTTGCCCAATGGCAACAATTCATTACATTTTTCCAACATGGCCTCAAATCTCATTTTTGACCAAATTTTTAAGTTCAAGATTTTTTGTCCTCAAATTCATGATCTGACGATTGACATCTAAAATGGGAAATCAAAAAAATAAACAAACAAAAAATGGCAGCATTGGAAGACAAGTACACAACACCTCCAAGACAAGTCCACAAACACCTACAACAGTTCATGGGCAGGCACTTACAGATCAATCCAATAACAAAGTTAGAGACACTTGGAAAGTCACCATTTCAAAAAAACAAAATTGGCCATTTCAGTCCCAAAGCTTTCAATTCATACTATTTTCTCTGCAGGGTTTTTGTTTATGTGTGTGTATATAACTTTTAGCAAGTATCCTTGTATATGGACATGAAAAATGACAGCAAAAAATGGTTTGTTACAATACACTGAAGGCCTAACAAAAAGAAAAGTGAAGAGCCAAGTTAATTCAAAATAATAGCTAATGAAAGCATTTATCCTTCAGTCTCGTAATTACTCTTGGCAAAGTCAAACTTTTTCCTTCTTCATGGCACACAAAGAGTAATTTTGAACATTCAAAAAAGCATCCTTTAGCTCACAAATGCTAGCTTCCTCAGAGAGAAAAAGAGAGAGAGAGAGAGAGAGAGTGTGTGTGTGTGTGTGTGTGTGTGTGTGTGTGTGTGTGTGTGTGTGTGTGTGTGTGTGTGCGCGTGCGCAAGCATGCATGTGCGATTTTTTGTGTGAGTGTGTGTGTGTGCATGCATGCGTAACAGTGAGAGATAAAGAGTTTGAGTGTGTGAGTGTGTATTTTTGTGCATGTTAACATGGCTGACTAAAAATGTGCACAATAGTATAACCTCACATTCCTTCTTTCACTAGAAATATACTGTTACCTTCAAATTTCTTCCTTCAAAAAACTGCGCGATTTTGTCTTCTGACACATCGTATGGCAAATTGCCAACAAACGCTGTGAACGGTTTGTTGTCTGAAATCCGGTTAACATCTATATCCGGTCCTCTGGCTGCTTTTGGAGCTGTTGGAAGTTTGGATCTGTCGAAAGTAACACGGATCTCTTCTCCATCTGAAAGAAACCACAATGTTGTTATAACTTGTATTCTTACGCAGTGAAATCCATCAGCAAATTTTCTGTCACTATGGCTGAGACTACCACTGCCAGTGAGAGTGTGCTGGGCAAATGGGCAGTGGGAGAGATATAGCAAGGAATGCTGGGTGTTCTGTGACTTTAAACACATGGTTGGGTCCTGCAAATGTGATCGTTCTGTGGATACAAAACTCATGATTGAGCGTTTTTTTCTTCTGTTCCTCCTCTCTGCCACAACAAATCCTTTATGATTGGGAATCTTTGGAAGCGAAGGTTCCTGTCAAGTCTGTTACAAATAATTCTTACTTGCTATCACTGTCACTACTAGTGTCAGCTCCTGGGGTGGAATGGAATCCTACACGTGAAATTAGCATCAGCTCCAAATTATTACCACTGGTTCTAATTACTTCGTTTCTTATAATTTGTTGTTTAATGCTGAAAGCAGCAACATCAGCCCTCAATATCAACAGTTACTGTAATCATGATTATACATACAGCTGTTAACATGAAGTGCACATAAAAAAAAGTAAACATGACAAGGGTTGTATAAGCATTTTCATCTGCAAAGTTCAGAATAACAGATATAGTGCAAAAATGTTGCTCAAAACTGATTTTTCTCAAAATTTAGAAGAGGGGGTTAGTTACTGCTAAGGACACAGACATACAGAGTACAGGACAATATTTTTCTCAGTTTCTCTCTCCAATCTTTTTTTTTTTTCTTTTATGGAAATGCATATTCTAATCTGCAGACAGAATCCATTTTAGAAAAGCAAATAGAAGCTTGGGCAGAAAACTGTTGGATGAAAACAGACTCCTGTGTATAAAACATGCAAAGATTCTGAAAACTTTCCCGTTCATGTTTTTCTTCTTTTTTCTTTCTTGTATAAACATACAAAGATTCTGGAAACGTTTCTCGTTCATGCTTTTTTCCCTTTATTCTTCTTTCCCCTCCTTTTTTTTTTTTTTTTTTTTCAAATTTTAAGCTCTCTGAATTCAAACAGTGCTGAATTGTAAACCCATGTTAGGCTTCTTCATATTATTACTAGTGACAGCCTGTGGAAATGTAAACAAAAAACTTATGGTATATCACCTCTAAAAAATAGGAAAAAGAAAAGAAAAAAAATAAAGAGAAACGAAAGAAAGAAGAAAAAAAAAAAAAATCAAACTTTTGAATCAATATTTTTATTTTTTGGATCTAAATACTTACAAGGACAGACAATAAATACACATACTCACCCTCATTATCTACATTGTCCATTTCTGCGGCCCAGCTACTAGAAGTTGTTGTAGACACAGGGTTTGGTGCTGTGCCATCTTCCCCTTGTAGAATTCATTGAGGGCAAAGGTCTTACCCTTGGCTCTCTGCTTCTTCTTACCTGCACACATTCAACATTTCATTTTCTGTCACCGACTCAAACACACTTCCCAGTATTTCAGTCGCAGTCATAATCTTAACTTTTACTTCTGCTGAGCTTGTGCAACTAAGCTGCAAACACAAAGAATACCTTGGGAAAATGCTGCAAATTCAAAACAACCTCAATAGCTCAGTTGGTAGAGCACCAGATTCGTAATCTTGGTGATCCTGGGGTTGCAGGTTCAGATCTCTGCCAGGCCGGTTTAGTATATTGGGGGATTTTTCCCTCGGAGTTAACACTGGTTCTGACTCCATTTCCCAAGTAGTCCTTCCAATGAGACTATAAGCTAAGGTTCCATGTGTGAACACATGCATAACATCTTGTGCATACGTAAATCCCATCACCAACTTTCAGAAGAAGGTCAGTTTGGCCGTTGGTATGGATGACACCTACAGACATAGCATGCACGCTGCGTGAGAAATTGAAAAGAAGGAAGTAAGGAAACTGAGTGAGTAATATTGATTGGATGACATGGGAACGACTGAATGAATCGCCGGCAGGCAGCTCTTCAGTCGGCACTACCCAGGTTGGCAGCCCGTTGTGCACATGAGAGTGGATCGCCAGCGCTTAGAACTTTTGGCAAGGTGCCATGTAAATGCTATGTTTTTTTTTTCATTATTATCATCATTATCATTATTATCGACCTTGGGGGAACTGGACTCTCCAGCTGCCTGCAATGACAACAGTATCAAGGAACATACATAGAGGTCAAATATAAACCAATCACACAGTCACAAAAGTGACAAAATTATCTATAAAGTACTGATACTGGATATGGATTAAGGTCTCCCATCTTATAAGTCAAAGGTTTTCATTCCCCCATGAAAAAGTCCTGGGGATTTTTGCACACTAAAATTTAAATTTTTCCTTGTTCATAAGGTCTACCAAGGGTTTTTTTTTTGGTTGGTTTGTGTTTTTTTTTTAAACAACTCAAAATTCTTTTTTGCTTCCTAAAGGAAACTAAGAGGCGTATAAAACTGTAAAGTGCATCTGTTAGTTTACACACACACTTCCACAACCACCGCAAAAGATCATCTATAATTTTGAAGCTTTGATATTACAATGTAGCACATTAATTTTGCTGTGTACATATGTGCATTGTTTTCAAATTGTATACTGGATAGAATACTAAGATTATGGAACTATTCATTCTTGTAGAAATTTGAGAGGGGGTAGGACAGGGGTGGTGGGGGGGGGGGGGGGGGAATCACCTTTTACAGTTGTAGTCCTTAACATTAACTTCATGCAAAGTAAAGCTGAGGTACTGGCAGTTCTGCGCCTCTGTTATGTGTCTGTGCATATAATACTAAGGGTCCATGAAAAGCACAGTTTGCCTCTATTGCTGTGACTGAAACCTTTTTTTTTGACTTCACACATAAAAATATTCTTTCTCATAACTCACTTTGGTAAAAGCAGAGTGAAATGCAAACATAAACACACACATACACAAACTTGCTTACATACACATACATTTATATAAACAAACTCTCTCTCTGTCTCTGCCTGTGTGTCTGTCTGTCTCTCCCTTTCTCTATCTCAAAAGACCTAATATGCTTCTGAACCTGATTTAGAACATATTTGAACACCAGTTTCTGTTTCCGACTTAAATTTTTTTGTCAACAAATAGTTGCTTTGTAACAAGTTCTACTGGGAACAATGGTTTTTAATTCACTGTCCGTGCCACATCATTTTAAATGTGTTGTTGAATTTTACACAGCAGGTCCAGTTATTCTTTGATTCAAGGTAGGTGCAAAACGTGGCGCTCGCTAATAAACAACATCCACCTACTGGCAGATGAGATTCCTGTTCGGTGACTACCCTCTAAACAGCTGTTGTTTTCTTTCATAAATTCAGATATTTAGCCGTTTTGTTATGAGAGAACACAACCTTCCATCATATACAAATCAACAAAAATTAACGAGTAAATTATTCTTCCCCATTTGAGATTATGAAAAAAGACCATGCTTTGGATTCATCTGATAAAAGCTATGCTTGCCAGAAAATCACAAAAGCAGTATGTTTTACAGTTTTGGGAAAAATGAGTTAGCTGGGTCACTGAAAACATAGCAAAATGCACATAAATCCACTAAACAAGCTGTAATAAAGTAAAAACAATATCTCAATGAGTTCATTCTGACAACTGTGCAGGTAGAACTGTTTGTTATTTTTAATGCCAGAAGATGACATACCTGTTACAAAAATCACTAAACTGTTTTTTTACATCGTGTTTTAAATCTGCATTACCTTACACTTGTCAGTGTGTAAATATTAAAACCTACAAAAGTATTTCTTTTTTTCTGTTTACTGAAAACAACATTTCCTCTCTTAAAACAGCTTGCTGGCACTGGGAAAGTAACTAATTTTCTTGTTGATGCCATTTTTTAAACCTTCAATTATCTTGTAATTGTTGTAATGTACCAGACACTACTTATTATAGTAATACGGATAATTTACTTAAAATTTCTTGTTACATATGACAATCTAACCATTCTAGTATATTCGTTGGTAATTATGTTTGGCAGTGGAGAGAAACAAATTTAAAGTCCAACACAGCACCTGCCTTTTAAGTTAACGTCCGATTAATTATTAAACACTCGCAATTTGATTGAAAACAATCTAAAAATATCAAATAGTAGTAAGATGTTTCACAATTTAAATATCTGAATTTGTCTAACTAGTGAGCACCTAACACTTGTGAGACTGCTGCTTATCGATCTGTGGACAAATTTCTTCAAAAAAGACAAAGTACATCAGTTGTGGTCAAACTGGTTTTCCCGATGCGATTTTGAGAGGGAGGGTCAGTAAGAAATCAGCCAATCATTTTTCTCTTGCAAATCAAATTGTGCCGAAAATGATACTGTTGTAAAGAGAAATAAGTGAACTTTTCATTTCAACATGATCTCATGAACTTTGTCCTGGATTTTGTTGTTTGAAAATCAGACTGGAAACTTTTACAGATTTTTTGTTTGTACTTATACTCAATTACCATACACTGATACACTCGTTGGAAACCTTTTTTGTGCCTTTTTTTAATGACATTCAACACTTCGCAAACAAAACATGTCCAAAACCACCAAGTCACTTTTCCGTCCTTACACTTGCAAGTTACAAAACAACGACAGCCACTACAGTGGCTAAATGGCATTTTCTGTTTCTTTCTAATATATACCTGTGTGTGTGTGTGTGTGTGTGTATGTGTGTGTGTGTGTGTGTGTGTGTGTGTGTGTGTGTGTGTGTGTGTGTGTGTGTGTGTGTGTGTGTGTGTGTGTTTGCATATTATTTCATTGTATAGAAAACTAAACACCCATGAAACACTTGATTTGAAAATAAGCGACATTGTCACAGCTCTGAGTCTTTAGTCAAGCAACTAACACCATATTAGTTGCCAGAACCTAATTTAACTAATCGGTTTATATATGAAAGGACTTATATTTTTCAACAAACTAAAACTGCCAGTAAACAGTGGCTACAAAAATGCCTTTCTGACAGAGCTATGTGACATATGAGCAGCTTCAAAAAGCTTGCAGCCTGAACAAACGAAAGTGCTTTAAAAGCCATGGACAATATAAAACACAAGGCACAAAGATTTGTCTTGCATTGATATGACTCCTTTCATGCCCACTCAACATGTGGATATAAACTGCAATGCAGTATCAGTTGTGCATTGCAGGTAGCATTTTAATGAGCAATTCATTGCTCATAAATGATTCCTGATGCCAAGACAGATATAATTATGGTAGTGTAAACATGTTGTGGCATGCTGTTTGGCTGAGGTAAATTTTTGCACAGCTAACATAATTATTTCAAATTCCCAAGTGCCTTCATCTCAGCATCCTAAGACATCCATATATATATATATATATATATATATATATATATATATATATATGAAACCTGTTCAGTCCTTGCAATTTAAAAAGGGTCTATATTTTTCACTTCTGTTAAGTGTCTGCAGAGTTTCATTTGCACTACTACATTTGGTCTTTTTTTTTTCCAAACCAAGGAAACCTGAAGTGCTGAAATGTCAGAATAAGTAATGTGTGACACCTATTGCTAATTGATCTGCCGTCACATGTCATCACTTGCCAAATGTTACCTTCGTTTTGGGGGCACCTGAGTCTTCTCAAACTAAGTCATACACATAAGTGAATTTCTGTTTTTCAAGGGGAAATTTAATCACTTAGTAAATCATGTTTTTTTTTTTTTTAACTCAATATCCAATTCAGGGTTGTATTTTTTTTTTTTTTTTTTTTTACCTCTTCTGATGGTGTGTTTTATACTTTTTTTTTTTTTTGCAATAAAGTTTTTTTTTTGGTAACATTCCCAATGAAGGGGAAGATCCTGTTTGTATAAACTTTACAAACTCAGAATCAAAAGTTTGATTAGCAAAATGTATATATATGTTTAAAAAATAAACTGAGTTTCTCAATATTAACATCGGTTATCCAAACATTCTTCATGCTTAATTTCACCCACTAACTCACTTTCAAAGCTCATGATGCTCATAACAAAAAAAAAAAAAAAAAAAAAAAATGTTCGTCGTGCATAGTGTGGGTTGAACTGTTTCATAAGTAACTCTTTTTCTTTTTCCCAATTGTACTCTCCAACAGATCACAAAGATCAGACACAAACAACTGAAAACAAGAAGGCTGTCCCTACCCTGCCACAGATAGACAACGTGAGTTAGCGCAATACACCACGACCATGGTTTTGAGAACAGATCGCAATAAAGTTGACGTCAGGAACTGAAAAATTTGACGATAAACTGGCAAAGGAATTCATGCCACTGATTTACGATCTAATCAACTAACAGTGAACAAAGTATGTATCTTGGAATTAATGAGAGATCATTCGCCATTGCCAGAGCGGCATTAGCAAGCCGGCACGGACTTAATCCTGATCCCGTGGCCCGTATGGTGCAAGAAAATACGTAAACGAACGGGCGGCGAAAAAAACAATCAACACAAAGATACAATAAATACACAAAATTGTCAACAATAGGTTCACACACAAAAACAAGAATAAAACAAGCGATCGCAGCAAGAATTAATGATTGAAAACGTGATATCCACATGTCAAACCCCACATACCAGACGCCATCTTGAAGTAAGGAAGGACATAGGTTGTCTTAGTACACAAAACTCCAAAACTTGCAAAAGTCTTCAACGATTTACACAAAAACAAAAGAAATTGTTGCTTGCTCGGTAAGACAGGACAATATATCGTATAGATAGATAGAGATAGATAGATAGATAGATAGATAGACCGACTGATATTACACACAGCAAGTCTTGATTATGGATCAGGATCAGGATCAGGATTTGGGGCGTTGTATCAAAACAACTTAGCCTATTTAGGCTTTTTACGCCCATTCTGTACATATATTTTTTTTTTTTTTCTTCTTTTTTATGTCTGTTGGTCTAGTCACAGGGTAGCTCAGTCTAATTATCCATCAAATTTATATTTCATTTTAGTCATTAATTCATGTTTATCTACGAGGTTCTTAAATACATTAATACTAGGTGCACGTTTGACGTTAGTTGTTAATTCATTCCAAAATTGGGTTACTCTGTTAATAAATGTAAAATTTTCTCAAATTAGTTCTGGAATATTGTTTTACATATCTTATCTTCACTGTTCCTTGTAGTATTTTTCTGTGGAGTAAAAAAAAAAAAAAGCATACTTTATCAACATCATCAATACCCTTGAATATCTTATAGAATCGAGACTCCTCTTGTTCTTCTTGCCTTAAGTGTTGGAAGTTGTAGACATTTTGATCTTTCCTGGTATGAGCAATCCTTTATGATGGCAAAGACAATCAGGCATATGCAAAAGCCAATAACAAGGCATCTAAGGCATGCAAAAAAAAAAAAAAGCAAAGAAGAGACTGAGGCCACAGTCGCCAACCTGGCCAAAACCAACCCCAAAGCATTCAGGTCTTATGTCAAATCGAAAACAAAGATGAAAACAGGAGTAGGTGACCTGGAAAAAGAGGATGGAACCAGAACAACAAACAAGGAAAAAGCTGCCCTCCTAAACAGCTTCTTCTGGAGCGTCTTTACAAATGAGAAAGAGGGCGAATTACCAGAGATTCACCAGTACAGTTATGAAGAAGAACTGTGCCATTTTACTATCACTACAGAAGAAGTTAAGAAACTCCTCTCGAATTTAGATGCTTCCAAGACGTCAGGACCAGATGGTATCAGCATGCGCATGCTTGTTGAGTTGTCAAGCGTTCTAGCAGTTCCCGTGACCGTTATTTTCAAGAAGTCCCTAGGGACGGGTAAGATCCCAGAGAATTGGAGAACAGCAACTGTCACCCCCATTTTCAAGAAAGGTAGTCGTCTTAAAGCTAACAACTACAGACCTGTGAGTCTCACCTGTGTGCTGTTTAAGACGATGGAAAAGCTGATCCGTAAAAAAATGATAGCGCACCTACAAAACAACAATCTAATCAGCAGACGGCAACACGGGGTTCACCAAAGGACGTTCATGCATAACCCAGCTTCTGGAAACCCTAGACATCTGTACAGAGACCTTAGATGCTGGAGGTGGCATTGATGCCATATACATGGATATCATGAAGGCTTTTGAAAGCGTCCCATATCGCCGATTGATAGCAAAAGTTGGAGCCCATGGAATAAAGGTAAAGTCCTTCAATGGATCCAAGATTTCCTGACAACAGAGTGCAGTGTGTCAATATCAACGGAACAAAGTCAGGCCAAGCAGACGTGACCAGTGGCATCCCACAGGGCAGTGTGTTGGGGCCTGTTCTTTTTCTGTTGTACATCAACGATTTGCCCCAACACGTCCAGAGTCATGTTGAGATTTTTGCTGATGATACAAAAATCTTCGCCCGAAACGACAACAGTGATGCACAGCAAACTCTCCAAGAGGATCTCAACCGACTCCAGAAGTGGTCAACCGATTGGCAATTAAAGTTCCACAATCAAAAATGCAGTGTGATTAGGCTTGGTAACCCCCAAACAAAGGCAAAATACTGTATGAACAGCAAACACTGTGAGGGTGAGGATTACACTATCAGACTGGAAAAGAGTGAAGCAGAGCGAGACTTGGGAGTGTTGGTGGACAAGGACCTTAGTTTCAAGAACCACGTGGCACAAGCAACGGCAAAGGCCAAAAGGATCCTTGGGGTCATCAGAAGGTCCTTTGATCACCTTACACCAGAAACCTTTGTCCAACTCTGTAAGTCCTGTGTGATGCCAGTTCTTGAATATGGTCACGCGGTATGGCAGCCAAGATTCAAACCCCTGTGTGCGGACCTGGAGGATGCTCAAACGCGAGCAACAAAACTCATTGGCCCCCTGAAAGAAAAATCATACCCAGAGCGCCTAGCAGCACTTAAACTGCCAAGCCTGAAACACCGCAGAAATAGAGGGGACATGATTGACACTTTTAAGTTCGTGCAAGGCTTATACGACACAGCTCCACCAAGGTAGAGACACTAGAGAGAACTTTCTAAAATTAGAGAAAGGACATTGCAGACTGAAAATGCGTTCTAACTTCTTTGCGCAGCGAGTGGTGTCCACATGGAACAGTCTTCTTGATAGTGTGGTGACGGCCCCGAGCATTAGTGCTTTTTGAAGAAGACTGGAAGCCCATTGGGAAAATCTGCCAAACAATTTGACCCCAGCTGTTACAACTAAACTGCTTTTGCCATGCCACGCACGCAAGTCTAGTTTGAACAGGAGTGGTAAACACGCCTTGTAAAAAGACCTCAAACACCCAATATATCAAGTATCAAGTAAGTATCAAGTTCATATTATGGATCATCTTTGTTGCTCTTCTTTGAACCTGTTCTGGAGCTTCTGATCGTCTCTTTAGCAGTGGATACCATCCAGTATTTCCATATTTAAGAACAGGTCTAACTAGTGTCTTACAAAATTGTAAAAAAAAAAAAAAAAAAAAAAAAAAAAAAAGAAAAAGTGTCCTTTTCTATAAATGTACAGGTTCTTATATTCCAATCATTCTGTTGGCCTTCTTAATACTATTGGCAGTATGTTTGTCAAATAGCACATTTTTGTCGAAGGTCACACATTGGTCCTTCTCTTCCTCACATTTAGATACTATTACTTCCTTGTTCCCAATTTTCATTTATATAATCCTTTTGTGGGTTTGATTTTCCAGTATGAATTACTTTACATTTTTTCTGCATTAAAATATAGATTCCAATTATCAGACCACTGTACTAATGTTTCAATATCCTTTTGTAATTCCGTAAACAATTTTGGAAAGTTATAAAGTTTTGTGTCACAGCAAAACAATTACATGCACTCTTTAATTTTACAGGGAGATCATTTATAAACACCATGAGTAAAATATTGGTCCCAAAATACTGCCTTGTGGTATCCCACTAACATAAGCACCATGAGAGAAAGAACTACCAATCCTCAATCCTTACCTTTCAGTTTTTTTTTTTTTTTTTATGAAAAAAAGTCTCTAACCCAACCAAGTACATTTCCTACTATTCAATGAGACTCCAATTTCTTGTAGAGACTTTCATGTGGTACTGAATCGAATGCTTTTCTTAAGTCTAAATACAATACATCTATTCTCTCTCCTTTATCTATCTCCTTTGTGAAGTCTTCCATCACTTCTAGAAGTTGAGCCACACAAGATCTTTTTGCACGAAATCCATGTTGGCACTCAGCATATAATTCATTTTTTTTTGGTCATATGTTTAACAATAGCCTCACTACTAAATGATTCTAAAATTATTCATATAATGCATGTTTAACTCATTGGTCTATAATTCCCTGGGTCTGTTCTCGTACCTGTTTTGAATACTGGTATAACTGCAGCTGTTCTCCAATCTGAAGGTACTATCATTTATTCAACAGACTTAGAAAAGAGTATTAAAAGTGGGAAGGCCATCTCCTCATTCAGCTCCTTTAGTAGTCTTGATGGAATGGCATCAGGACAACATGCCTTATTTGGGTTCAGAAATTGAAGTTTCTTTTTTATTGCATCCACAGAAATGTCTACATTTTCCAATATTATAAAACCTTTTGACCTGAAGCTGGACTTAGAGTAGGCATATTATTGGTATCTACCTTTGTGAATACACTAGAAAAAAAAAATGCATTCAAAATGTCTACCTTACCACTATCTGTCTCTGCTGTGTCATCTTCTTTAGTCACTAAAGGACTCACTCCTGTATTCATCTTTGTTTTTGATTGTACGTATCTCCAGAAAAAAACTTTTGGATGATTTTTGCGTTCCTTTGATGATAGCTTCTTTTCAAATTCCTTTTTTGCTTTTTTTTTTTTTTTTTTGGTTTCAAGTATTACATGCTTTAATATCATTTTGATAATCTTTCCCCTACTTAGTGACTAGGAACTTCTGGTACATATATAAATAAATATATATATATATATATATATATATATATATATATATATATATTATATATATATATATTTCATTGCCTTTGCAGTCATCTACTTTGGTTTCTGTTTTTATATTTTTCTTAATGATTTGTTGTGGAACATTGTTTTCTATTAAGGAATTTAGAATACTTTTAATTTCCCCCCCAAGCATTGTTTTACACCAAGATAATTGAGTTTATTCCAGTCAATCTTCTCCAGTTCTTTCTTTCATTTGCATAAACTTCCCTCTTTTAAAATCATATGACAGCTTTGGTTCTACTTTCTCTTGGTCCTCCCCTAGGTACATAGAGAACATTAAAACCTCATGATCACTTTTGCCTGTAGATAGGAGCTAAGTACTTAATGTCTGATATGTTTTCATCACTAACAAGTACTAAATCCAGCATATTTGATTTTTGTCGCTCTCCATGTCTTGTTGGCTGTTTTTCACCATCTGGTTCAAAAATGCATCTTGTAAGCAATTTATGAACTTTTGACCTCTTTCTCCAGAACCAGTACCTTGCCAATCAATGTCTGGAAAATTAAAATCCCCAGTAAATGAGTATTACAAACATAGTTGAATTTTTCTTATCTAATTCGTTTCAGCAGCTCAAACATTTTTTCTTCATTTTCAATTGTTGTGTTTGGACTTTTGTAAATTATTCCAGTCAGTATTTTCGGTCAATCCTTATTTGAAAAGGTAATCCACAAGCTTTCATGAAAGTCATTATCTGCCATAAACTTGTATTCTTTGGCATTTATAGAATCCTTCACACATAAAGTTATACCTCTTTTGGGATTCTCATTGAAGAGTAATTCATAACCTGGTATTGAATATCCAACAGAATTTACCCCCCCCCCCCCCCCCCCCCCTTTTTTTTTTTTTTTCTTCTATAGATTCTGTTACTACTATATATACAGTTTATTTTCTTCAGCTAATACAAGTAACTCTTCTTTTTTTGTTTAACAGTCCATCTGTATTTGTATATAAGAATGTGTATGACAGTTCCTGTACAGGATTTCTATCTACATACCTCTTAAAACTATTCACTGGTTCTTTTTTCTCTTGTAGTTTGTCAGTTTTCTTCTTGATCACTCTGGCCAGGCCTAGATTTCCACTGTACTCTCACAATTTTCCCACCTCTGATTCCAATGTTTATTTCTCCCTTCTCAATCGTTTGTCTTCCCTTAGTTCTTTGTTCTTTTGCCTCTCATTTGATGTGTAATCTGGGTTTGTGTATATCCTCTTTTTCTGCTCTGTCACCCCCACATTGTTTTTAACAGCTACAATGACTTACTTTCAAAGTGAGGTGACTGCAAGCAGAATTGAAACAAATGTTTAAAGAGAAATTGTAATTAATCCGCATAGGAACAAACATATTACGAGACAAAACGCGATGCGTTTCGACCTGTTTGATCTTCTTCAGGCAAGATAAACCACATTCGGGGCAATGAAAACGAAGAACGAGCAATCACGTATCTTCTCAACTAGGCGAAAGATGGACGTTAGACATGTCAAAAACTTCCTTACCTCCCATTGTCAGCTGGAGGTGAGACACTGAGGCAGATAATTATGAAGAGGCGGGGGACCAACTGGACAGGCTTCAGCGAGCAGCCCGGAACCGAGTGCAATGGCGGAGTGTTGTCGATGGCCTATGCTCACCCTTGAGCTATGGACAAGTAAGTACATATTAGTGATGTTAGTTGGTAAAAAAGCACACAACGGTGACAAAAGTAATATTTGAAATAAGAAGTAAAATGTAACAAGGGAGGTAAAACTAATGAAGGGTAAGGAAAACGTGGTGTGGGGTATTAGGACCCGTGCTCCACGTGGTTCTGTTATTACAGTGACTGCAACAACAGGAAAAAACAAAAAAAAGAAAGAAAGAAAAGATGAACTGAATAGCAACAAGACCACCAACACTCAGTAAGCTCAGCGCAAACTTTCGGCTTATTTATGAAACTTTTCTCAAGCATAAAACCAAAGGTCTATTCAAAAGAAGATACATACTACTGATCTATATGACCTAACATGCCCACATTTATCCTTAGTTTCTATGACACAAGTCGCAAGTGAACTGTTTCACTAGCCCCACACTACCAATAACATAACTGTTTGTACCAATAACATAACTGTTTCACTAGCCCCACACTACCACTAATATAACTGATTCACTTGCCCCCACACTACCACCACTAATATCTCTATCGATCTGACGTCATGGCTCTGTCTGTCCAATCACTGACAGTGGAGAAAACGCGTCAAAGAAACGTTGTCTTTGTCCTTCATCCCCGTCTCTTACATTTCCTATATGCCATCTTTGGGCTACATATAGATGTTACTTTGAATTTGTAAGAGACTTCCTTTTCCATCCATTGTCAATCGGTCCATTGATTTGCTGTACTGTTGTACAGTAATATGTTCAACGAACAAAGCTACACTTGGAGCTAGTTCTATGGGAGACAATGCATTTGGAAACGCTCTCGAAGTACACACGTGTAGTACTGCACGAGTCCTGAAAAGAGAGGGAGGGGGTGGAACTGAGAAGAACAAACTTCGCCGATCGCTGTCACGTGTGCAGCCGAGTTTTTGGCGCTGAATTTTGGTTGCTGTCTTGAGGGGACTTTTTTTTTTTTTCTCCATGATCTCTTCTTAAACATCAGATTTAAACATCAGAATCAGATTTCAAAGGCAGACGTTAGAGAGCCACAGTTTCTGTTGAATGTTGATGGGACGTGTCGATCCACGACGTCGATGAGAGAAAGCTTGTTTGTTGAACGGTCTCGCCTGCAGGAGATATCAAGGTCTGAAGACGGGACACCACGTCAGCTCTGAAGGCTTCCAGGTCAACATTAGAGGAAACAAAAACAAAGAAAGAAAAAAAAAAACAAACAAATGTAAGCAGTCAAGGGCGGAGAGGAGAGAGTCATCCATCCATCACCCAAGACCGTTTTGACGTTTGACTTTTTGTTTATTTCAGTTCAGTCAGTCAAAACCAAACCAACCTGGAAAATTACCAGGAAAGACACGAATGAAAGGAAACATACGGTTGTAACTATGAGTACACGATTTGCATAATAACAGTAGCACCGGAAAAGAAGTAATGGACTAATTTATGTTCAACACACAGAAATTCCTCTGCAAATAAGCACATCAAGAAGAAAACGGGCCATGTTGTGCTGCACACATCCACAAGACTATATTGGTAGTCTGATGGAAACGCATTGACATAAAAATCTTTGGAGCACACAACCAAGGTGAATCTGAAAAAAAAAAAAAAATCAGCTCGGCATAACAATGGTAGAAAAGCAAAATGAAATAACATTAAAATACTGTGAACATACTGGCACCTGTTCTGTTACAGCAATGGTTGTACTGCATGCTAGCAGCACTGACTCTTGTCATCAAAAAATCAAAGGGGAATAACTAGCGTAAAGAAGAAACGACCTTTTTGTGTCTGTTTGTTGGTTTTGCTTTTGTTTTTTTCTTTGTTTGTTGTTTTCCTCCAGTTTGTTACCTATACTTTCTTCCATTTTTCTTTCTGCCCAATTCAGGTTGCTTCAGGAATAGATGAATTTTTAATTTTGCTTTTGTCCTCTTGGTGGTGCAAACACCACTAAATTATAGGCGATATACCTCCACTTTGTTTCTAAAGATGAACACCTTCGGAAATGGTGTGAAAACCCGAAGCCTGGTAAACATATAAATTATGTATCGTTTTCACATTCCGCTAATTTTGATAAAAATTGAAGAACATACACCACTAACATTTTGTTCAACCAATTTTCTTAAAGACGATGACATTGTTAACCATTCTCTCGCTAGGCATTAAGAACAAATTGATTGAGTAAAAGACGAAATGCAAGACAAAAAAAAAAAACAAAGAAACAGGACTCACATGCTCGGTATCTCTAATTTTCTTTTTCTATTTACCGAAAACTCGTGGTGCTCCTTTTTCCGGCTATGGCGTCGGTCTGCTACACTTTAATATATCTCTGCACCAATTAAATCCTATTCTTTGCTATACGTTGATATATCACGTGTTTCCATCTCTACGCCAATCAGAATCTGTCCTTTTCTTTCCCGGCCTGCCCCACATTCATAACCACGTGTTTCTGTCTCTATACTAATCACAATCTTTGATTTTTTTTTTTTTTTTAAAAGACCTTTTTAACATGTGTGGCCAAACCTTTTGTAAAACTGCGGAATCGCTTTGCAAGCAGTGCAGATGAGATAGTGAATGCTATGACTGTCTGACCCATGGATTACGAGTGGCTGATTAGATGTCAAACTGCGCTATCCGATTACAGAGGGCGCAACTGAGCTGGCTAATGATTATCGTCAGGGTTTCTCGCGGTTGTCATGATCATTTTGGTTAACTCTTCCATCGTCGTTTAAGGACGCATTACATTGAAACTAAAAACGGATTTAGGGAGCTGAGATGGTGTCTCTTGACGTTTGCGCAAACTCTTCTCAATTGTGTTCACACACAGAATCTGGGTCTGTGGTCTCATTCGAGGGATTTTTTTAAAATTGCGTCAGAACGAATGTTATGAATTCGGAGGGGACCCCCCCCCCCCCCCCCCCCCTCCCCGAAACAGTCCGGCGGAGATTCGAACCACAACCCCCAGATCACCAGCTCACAAATCCAGCGCTCTACCGGCCAGACTATCTTTTTTGGTTCCTATGGATGGAGGCGGGGACAAAAGCGAGAGTATGCTCAAAGGGTTAGGGATGGAAGAGTGC
Organism: Conus betulinus; assembly: GCA_016801955.1. NCBI lineage: Eukaryota > Metazoa > Mollusca > Gastropoda > Neogastropoda > Conidae > Conus > Conus betulinus. Next base: position 397,968 of record JADBJO010000964.1, on the reverse strand, counting down.
AGGGGCCTATATTAGGTGAATGCGTGCCCAAAGCTGCAGCAGTGGTTGGAAAACCAGCTGACAGTAAAAAGGGACCAGCCTGTTTGAAACTGTAGATGATGAAAGGGCCGGGGTGGGGTGGGAGAAACTCGAGTGGGGGGGTGAGAACATTTGTGAAAGTGTGGGTAAAAGGGGGAGGGGGAAGTGTGCGGCTTGAGAGTGAGTGAAATGAAAAAAAGTTATGAGGACACAGTGTGGCGTTTCATACAGGCGAGGTGGCGAAAATTCTCGTTCGTTTGGCGAGTGTCAGCGTTTGATAGCACACCATAGCGTTGTGTGTGGGGGGGTGGGGGTGGGGGGCTTGGAAAAGGCGACAGCTCGCTGGACTTATAATTGTCTTCAAGCTTTGTCACATGCCAGGGAAAGTTGCCGATAGTCGAAACGTCCTGTCAATGGGGCACGAAAAGTAGAAACGTTTTTGATTGGTTACACACACACACACACACACAGAGAGAGAGAGAGAGAGCAGAATGCTGACCGTTCAAGCGCAAGAAGAGCGAGAACAAACGGTCACATTGTCCACTTGGATTTTGTCTTTTTACTACCCCTGTCTGTAACGTCTCTCGCCACAATTAAGAACAGCCAGCCACCTCACGGGTTCTCGAATCTGTGAAACTCGTCTCAAGTGAAAACATGTGAATGGATTTAGAGTAAATGCGCTTGAAAGGGTAGGATATGCTGATACATTTTCTGAAATATTGTTCCATGCACTTGATTACCCGTGAGGTGAGGTTTTTTTTTTTTTTTTTTTTTTTTTTTTTTTAACGTTAAATCTTGTATCACTGGATTTTCGTGGCTATTCCACGTCGGGTCGATGTCATGAGTGTTTGCGGTCATTCTGACATGCCTGTGCTTTTCAAACCGGACTCGAAGAAACTATCCAGACTTACCCAAACTGGCTGTCTCCTTGCATTCATCGTACTCTGAGACTGTGCATTACGGTGCGTTGATCTACTAAAAAAAAAAAAAAAAAAAAAAATTGAACTTGTTCTGGCATAGAAATGGTTCAGTTTCTGCACAGAAGACGTGGCAGACACGTCTCATTTCACAGAGACGAACAAAACAAACAAGCGAAGAAACAAACAAATGAAAAATCTGGCGTTGGTCGAACTTGGTATAATTTCTCTGTTTTACTCTTCATGATAGGTACTATCAGCTTAAGATTGCGACAGTACCGCTGAACACACACACACACACGCACACGCACACGCACACGCACGCACGCACACACACATCGCCTTTTTGTCTGTTTTTTTTTGTTCATTTGTTTATTTTAGCACCATCCGGCATTTGCCCCCAAGCCCACTTTCCATATTTGTCCTCTTTCCGCACAGCTTGGCCATTGTCATTGTTGGAAACGGCAGACACAAAGAGACACAGATAAAGTCACTTTGAGCAACTCGACAGACACGTGGCATGCTCCCCTCCGCCTCTCTTTGTACGCGTGAGCGAGTGCGCGCGGCGTGTGTACAATCCCGGCAGCGTATGAAAAACAACATCATTTAAAACAACTAGGAGGCACATAAATACAGCCCCCCCCCCCCCCCCCCCCCCCCCCCCCCTACACACACACACACGCTCGCGCTCGCATTTAAAGCGTGCGCGATTTCTAGATAACGGAGGGTTCCTTAGATTATTCGTTCGGGATAATTTTTCAGGTGTATAAAAAGAGTTTTTATTGAAATAAAAACATTACACATTGTGTATGGCAGATTTTCTTCCCATGTGTATAGTTGTTGATACAAACAGAATGTTTTACAGCAATAAAAAAAAAAAAAAATGTGGCTCTTGTAGTCCTTTTACGACAGTGAAAATATGACCAGGATCTATGACACTCATACGCGATAAGAAAAGGCGAATTATGTACAGAAAAATGGGAGATATCTCCCATTTCTCTGATTATGTATGATCGCCACAGTTGGCGCGCGCATGCAGCAATCGAGTTCCCCGCGCTTTTCATGGATTGGTGGGCGGGGCACTCCACTGACCTATGTGTAGGGAGCATTTACCTTGCAACAGTGTTCATCAGTGTTATTACAATATCTTCTGATGTTTTTCATTCAAATCTTGAGAGTACTCTGTCAGACTACCAGAATGCTAGAGTAGACAGTGTTTACAAGTTAATGACTATTATTTTACAGTAAATTACGTCTTCAGTTATCCGCTAAATGCTGACATTCCAACCTCCACATACATATAGTATTAAATCGTGAGAAAGAATATATAATCGAATCAATGAGATCAGTTCTGTCTTTTATTTTTCAGCCTCTAGGATGAATTTTTCTTTCATTTTGGAGGTTTCTCCATAAATAGCAAAAGAGCAGAACGATTGCTGCAGACAACTTTTACTCGGGGGACTAGCATATCATCGCATCCGTCCACAAATCGCAGTTGGGAGGAAAAGCAGTCGATTCGGGCTGAGACTTGTTTCAGGTTACAGTTTCCTTTTGAAGTTATCTGCAAACGCAGAAAAAATGGTATGTTGATATTTGAATACAGCAGTAAACTGAAATGTTTACTTTTCACTTTCATAGTATTTTCTTGCAATCCGCAATGTTTGTTCAATTATTGGTTCAAGTACTGGCTACTGAACGTAAACCACGTCACTCACTGTTGTAGCACGTGATATACGAATACTGTAATGAATTTGGTAGAACTATTGATTAATGTGAATGTAGTTCTGGTGTAGAATTACTGCCGGAATCGAACAAACTCTGTGTGAAGCAAGCAGCATGCAAGGCAGTGAAAAGCAGATGCACAACATCAGAACCATGAATATCAAGATGGTAGATGTTTCAGAAAGAACAAGGCCTTAGCCAGACCCATACTAAACAATGCAGTGTCAGTATAGGATCCCTTCTTATGTACACCACTTCCCTGCCCTGCCCAGAAGAAGATCTATAGACTACTCATCAAAGTGAGATCATGCTTGAGTTTCAAACAATCCTCCAGTGTAGACTGTTACCAAACCTCATTATTATTTGGAAAAACAAACAAATCCACATGAACACATTCTTCTGACCCAAGAAGATAAAGATCATGCTTGAGTTTTAAACAATCCTCCTTTGTAGAATGTTACCAAACCTCAGATTATCATTTTGAAAAACAAAGAAAAAACAACAAACCACATGAACACATGAATGCATTCTTCTTACTCACAAAAACAAAGACCATGCTTGAGTTTCAAACAGTCCTGCTCTGTAGAATGTTACCAAACCTCAGGTTGTCATTTTGAAAAACATTAAACAACAAACAAAACCTCGTGAACACAAGAATGCATTCTTTCTCATGTATTGATTTCCTGTTTGGGATCACTGCAGATGTGAAGGCATCAATGCCCTTGAGAAAGATGTAATGTTGATCAGTTTGTTGAGACTCCCCGTAAGCCTGACAAACTTCGCTGAGAAGATGCACATTGATCCTCATTGGTCTCCCTTTGCTAGAGGAATGTGTAGATTTAGGCCTAGTTAGTACCTTCTGCACATTTCACCCTGGCCTGCTATCCATCAGCATCAAGGATCTCCTGGTCAGCCAGAAGCATAGCATCCAGCAGTCCCAGCTGCTGCGCCACAGATATCAGAATGATCAACAGATTGATCATCAGTCCTCAAAAGAAAATGAGGAAAGGAAGACGACATTTATCAGAATCCTCCCCAAACAGATTTTTTTTTTTTTTCATCTAAGAACAGTTTCTGAGCAGAAGAGGTTGCCTGCAGACATTGCCACTTATTATCCTGGATGATCATGAAGGCTAGGGTTTGCCTTTTTATGTAGACTGTTCATGATTAGTTGGACGTGGAAGGAAAGAAAGCCTGGACATCCTTTTTTTTTTTTTCTCTCCTCAAGACTAAAGGTAGAATGTGATAACTGGTGGGCTCAGAAACAGTACTAGAGTGTGTCTGAAGTCGTACCTAACCTCAATCCAGTGCTGGGGGTGACAAACCTTTTAATGTTTTTGTCTTTTCTTTCTGTCTCTTTCTTCCATTCATCTTTGGCTCAGAGCCTCCAGTTCCAAGCAAGACATAGCAGAAATCTTGATCAGGTGGTAAATGACTGTTGGCCCAGAATTTACTATTATTTGTGATTGAGGTGTGAACAAAATGAATTCAGCTGTATATAAACATGTATGTGAGTGTGTGTGTGTGCATGTGTGTGTGTGTGTGTGTGTGTGTGTGTGTGTGTGTGTGTGTGTGTGTGTGTGTGTGTGTGTGTGTGCGCGGTGAAGGATCATGATAATTTTGTAACTTGAAAGATATTTCTTATCAATGTTGAGCACAAGTGTACTTTATTTAGAATCTACAGCAAGTGAGTGCTTTCTCTGGTATATGTTTTAGATGTCAATCTTTCTTTAAAAGAAAATGAAATAATGGATGAGCAGTAGTGGATGTCTTCACCAACTGTATGGTTCTGTTTTATGTCCAGGCGGAACTAGGTGTGAACGAACATCATCAGAATCAGGTGATCAACTACATACGATTTGCGCGGTATCAGAGAGCTCAAAGGCTGAGGGCAGTTGACCTGTGTTTTGAGGAACTCAAAGATAGCAGGTGAGTGAAATCAATAAGGCAGTGCAGTTCAAAAGGCAACAACACTATTTATAGATGTACAAAACATGCATGTATCCGAACACCTCACCACCCATCATCATTCTAAGTGACTGCTGATGAAAGTTAATGAAAAAAAAAAAAAAAACCTAACATGTAACATTTCCCTACAAAACAGTTATTTGGATATGCATGCATCATTAAGTTTGTTCACTTTTATTTGTAAAGTGACCTGCATTTACATCTTTTTCATTTGATTTCTTACCAGTGTCCAGTTGTAAGTCTTCACTTTTCACCATTCATTCACTTCATTTATCCCCCAAATCTCCCATTAAGAAGATTCAAGACATTGACAGCCCTTGCCTTTGCCTAAGGATTTTCTGTGTATACTTACAGAAAAGTAAAATATTTCAGTGTATATTGCTGCTGTCAGCAATCTTTACTTTTTTTTTTTTTTTTTTTTTTACACATACGTCTAACTGGGAATTTTTTTTTTTTCACAGCACTGACTGTGAGGAATGAGATTTCTGCAAGTAGAAGCCTCCTCCACTCTGCTGCTGGTGGTGTTTCAGACTGACTGATGAGACATTCACAATAGACGAAGTGACAGAGATGTTGGATGGGCTGCTGACGGTGGTGCGCAGCGAGGTGGAGTCGGAGCTCATCAACACAGCCCACACTAACGTGCTCATGATACGACAGATGTTCCAGCAGGCTGAAAAGTGGCATCTCAAACTGCAGGCGGACATCTCTGAACTGGAAAACAGGTGATGATGATTGTAATGACGTGATGAAAAATCAGGTGATGAAGATAGCGAAGATGATGAAAAATACACCTCATACTGCAACCTGACATCTCTCAGCTAGAAAGGAGATGGTGAGGAT
>JADBJO010000964.1:355000-387500 GCA_016801955.1 Conus betulinus | reverse complement strand
ATCCCATCACCAACTTTCGGAAGAGAAGGCCAGTTTGGCCGTTGGTATGGATGACACGTTACACATAGCATGCACCCTGCGCGAGAGATTGAAAGAATGGAGGAAGTAAGGAAACTGAATGAACAATATTGACTGGATGACACGGGAAACGACTGAATGAAGTGCCAGCTGGCAGCTCTTCAGTCGGCACTACCCAGGTAGGCAGCCCGTTGTGTAAATGAGTGTGGATTGTAAAGCGCTTAGAGCTTGGTCTCTAGCTGAGAATAGGCGCTATATAAAGTATTCACTATTATTATTATTATTATTATTACCTTCATCTGCCTCCTTCAGCAATTCCAAACCCCAACAGCTGTTGAGATCTAAAAAGGTGTATGCTCATCCCCATTTCTGGACAAAAAAGAACCAGCCACCTCTTTGGAACTTTTGCAACAAACACTTTGGTTTGATTCATATTGAAACAACAGCGTGAGCCAAGAGTGAATGCACTGTAGTGTTACATCTGGTCATGCAAAGCTGCCATGGTGTAAGTCTGCTATCAGCTCGACATGGTGCTCTGCCATGGCTTTTGGAGCCTTTGCCATGCGATGTCATGCATCACAGGCCCAAATTCTGGATCAGGTTTTATTGACCCATGTTTGGATGTTTGAAAGTACAAGTTCTCCATCACTGGTGGACTATCACTGATGCCACATCCACCCCTTGTGGACTTGACTGATCAGGATATTTCATGACAAGTTTGGCTTGAATTCAGCATGTCTTTCTCCTGTGCCATCAACATCAAACATCGGTGAAGTCTGATCCAAAAGCTTTCCCTGTGTGGGAAAAGCACAGACATTGATTTTCATCCAATAGAAATTCAGTATGCATTCAGTACATGAGTAAATCATCTCATAGAATCAGATGACCTTGTTCTCAAGAGCTTTGGGTTAAAAGCCTTGTGGCCTATGAAAATGCAACAAAATTGTTCTTCAAATGAGCTCCCCATAGATCTCAGAAGTGAGGGTAATGAAAGAAGATTTCAGTTAACTATCAATCTTTGGATTCTTGATGATGCCATGGCCCTGTTGCAGGAGAGTGGTGAGGACCTGGAAGCGCTTCGACAACAGATGTCGGGTTTGGAGTCCCAGATAGAATCTGTGAGTTGTTGGTCTCACTCTGCTGCTTTCCTTGTGTGCTGCTTGGTGTGTGTGAACTGAGTGCATCTAGTGTAGTTGTGAAAGAGCAGTATTTTCATTTTACATCATGTTATAAACTTATGTGGCATCAGGTGACATGAGGTAGAGAGAGTGAGAGTTCATGTGTGTGTGTGTGTGTGTGTGTGTGTGTGTGTGTGTGTTGAAAGTTTCAGGTACAGCTGCCTCTATTTGTAATAAAAGTCTCTCTCTCTCCCTCTCTCTCTCTCTCTCTCTGTCTCCCCCCCCCCTCTCTCTCTCTCCCTCTCTCATATACCACCTTTTTATGATCAATTTCAAGTTGTCAGTTTTCAGATTTTAGGCTTGTATGAAGGGCCACTAGCCTACAAGTTAGACCAGTAAATTTTGCCTGCAAAGCCATCCCCATGGGGCTGTAATTTTAGGATTTGAGAACCCTCTCTGCCCACCCAGCTGTCAAAGGGTACCTGATTCCTGTCACTGAAATGACAGAAGGAGAGGAGGGATGGGCTCCACCTTCTGTCATGCTATGCGCTGAACAGGGTGGACCTCTCACAGTTCACTGCCCTCATGGTCAGTAGGCTGTGGGACTTTTTAAACTTTCCTTTTTTTCCTTTACTTTCTGCCAACTTCTGTACGATGATAAGGGCGCTGTCATCATGCCTTGGAATGGAACAAAAGTCAGATGACAAACGAAAAGGCAGAGAGAAACTGGTAATAGGGAGGGGGTGGGGGTGGGGGGGGGGGGGGGGGGTGGAGAAGGTGAGCTGGTAGGGTGCTAGGCTCATGATCCTGATGATGTATGGAGTTGCATGTCTGATTCTCTTCCAGGCCATTTCAGTACAGGGGCATTTATTTCCCCTCAGAGTCAACAATCTTTCTGATTCCATTTCTGGAAAAGGTCCTTCATATGAGTCTGTACACAAAAGTTCCATGTAACATCTTGCACACATGTAAAAATTGATCTTAACTGATCTTTAACTTTTGAATGAGAAGGCTTGGTTGGCCACTGCTAAGGATGACACATATGTGCATAGCATGAAGTCTTTGGGAAGAATGAAAGGAATGAGAGAAAACTGAGAGACTGAGATTTGAATGACGCAAGAATCAGATGATAAGTGGCGGCAGGCAGCTCATTAGTCAGCCCTACCCTACCCAGGGAGGCAGCCTGTGTGTAAATGAGTGTGGTTTGTAAAGCGCTTAGAACTTGGGTCGTAGACCTAGGACAGGGGCTATGTACATAAGCTATTTTTTAAACATGATTCAAAAGACATCAGAAGATGCAGGGAGACGCTGACTGAATAATGGTAATGGTACTTAAGGAAGCTTACTGAAGAACAGATTATAGCAGACAGGGCAAGAGGAAGTGAGAGAGAAAAAGAGAGTAAATGATGGTGATGCTGTGATGCTTTCCTTTTGGTTTTTTTAGGAACGTAACAAAAGTCGAGCATTGGCTGAAGGGGCAGAGAAAGACCTGGCCGGCACTAAACATGAGTTGCTGAAAATCAGAGAGATGCTGGAAATGGCAGAGAAGGTACAGTCCTCAGTTTGACTGGGTGTCTGTCAGCTGGTCTGTTGTTACTGTGTGTTTGTCTTGTATGTCAACTGGGCCTCTGTGTCTCATTGTAACAGGTGTGTGGACATCTGGGCTGTAAATAGCATGAACCGAATTAAATCAGATCTGTTTGTCTGTCTGTCTATCTGGCTTTACTGTATGGTCTGTGTGCATGTTTTGTTGCGCTCTGGCTTTCTTGTCTTTTTTGTTTTTGTAATGTTTGCACTACAGTCTTCACTGTCTCAAAGTCTGTCTTAAGAGTGTGTTTTCCTCATACTTACCTGTCCAAGCAAATGCCTTATCTTCACCAGGTGTGGAACAATGCCATATTATCAGAATACCTCCCCCCCCTCCATAAAACAAAATTGTGAGAGCATAGAGCTAACTTTATCTCAATCCCTTGATTATCCAGCAAGAGTGACCACTCTTAGTGAATTCACATGAGTTTTCTCTTCTTCCTTGACGGAGGAACACTCCCCTTCTGGTGCCACTTACCACATCAACATAAGTCCCATTTTGTTGTTGTTGTTAATTACATTGCCAGTGGTATAGATTAATCCAGATGAGAAGTTTTTTTTTTCTGGGAAAAAGAAAGGCACATATACAGGCTTGAAATGAGGGCATTCATAAGTAGGAACTGTTCCCTGGATTCACCTTAGATAATATCCACATACATGTTGAAATAGAAGGAATCTGGCCAGATAAAAAGAATTAGAAACATGACATAAAACCGTCAGTCTAGTTTTATCTTTGATATACATGCCTTGACATACCTGATCAAGAGCCGGTCAGTACTAAACAGAAATATCAGTGTGTTTTTTTTGTGTGGATGACTGCTCACAGGAGTTGGAGAAGAAGGTCAGCATGACGGCCCCTTTCAAGAACCTGAAGAGCATGCTGCAGAAGAAGAACGAGCAGATCAAGGACCTACGCAAACGCTTGGGAAAGTAAGTGCAGCTGTGAACCTCTCTTTGAGCGATCAATATACAGTTCTCTCAAATGAGTAGTTTTAAAGAACCTGTATTGCGCAAATCTGTCATTAGTATATATGTGATCATGCCAGTCCTGCCATCTACAATCAATAATTCTTTGCCTAAAAGATATTAAAAAAACCTGATATATTTTGGGCACCCCAGTTATACCAAACAAAAATCCATAAGAATTTTAACAATGACGAACATTTGTAACCCAAGTCTTTTTACCATGGGAATCTAAATCAAATAACATTTTGTATGCCTTGCTTAGACAGTGGATTTGACATAATTCCTGTGTTGCTGGAATTCTTTTTTAATACTGAAGGCCTCTTGAAAAAGGAAAAACTGCCAAGCATAACCAAAATCTTTTACATCTGTTTCTCAAAATAGCGCCCATGCTCCACACTGATTTCAAGTCAGTATATCTGAGCCAGGTTTTTGGGAGTGCGTACAGGACGCTGATGTTTATTGTCAAGTGCATTTTGGGTAGTGTTCAAACATTTTAATAATTGAAAATTAGAGTCTTTGGTGATTTTTGCGGGAAAGGGATACATACAGACCACTGTGCACATAATATTGATTTTGAAACTGTGAGAGTGTGTGTGTATATGCATACATGTAATTTTAAACCACTCCAATCTTCTTTCAGGTACGAGTCGCTGGATGACTAATGGACTGACACAAACATCTCTTACACTGACATCTCCTCAGCAGGCGGGCGAGAACCTTTACATCTATCATTCCACTTTCAATATGGCTAAAATCATTCATTTTAATGCAAGTGCCTGTTGCTTTTGCCCGTTTGTCAGCTTTCCCCTTTGTTCCCAAGAGTTGGTTGTGCAAGCATTGGCGCTTTCTTTCTTAAGTCAACCTGCAGATTTCAGAGTTGCAATATTGTGATACTTATGTTCTGAGTCTTCATAATCCGTCCCGTTCATGGAAAGGAAAAATGTCTGTTGATGTGACAATTTTTTTTTAGATGTGATTCTTGTTGTCCAAAAAGCCTGTTGGCATTTTTCTTTTTCTTTCTTTTTTTGCATGTGTGTGAGTGTGACTGTTCTTTTCTGAAATTCTGACCTCATTTGCATTATTACATTGACAGAGAGAAAAGAAAGCAAGCAGGTAGAAAGGAAGATGGAAAGAAAGGAAACAGAAAGAGAGAAAATGAAGGAGAGAACTTTGAAAATGTGTTGTGTGATCATGTGTGTTTAGTCTTTATGCTTATTCCAGAAATCAAAATTCCTTTGCAGATCTTTGTTTTTTTTCATTCCGTTTAGAGATGGATCTTTTCCAGTCTTGACACTCAGTCGATGTCAGTGATGAATTAAAAATGCAGCTGCACATGTATATAGTGGGAGTTCTTCATTAAGAAATATCTGTTCTGTTGAAAAGGAAATCTCCTTCATTTTCTTATTATTGCGTCCTCTGCTTCATGACTTCTTTTTTTCTTTACTTTTTTCTTTTCTTCTGTTTTTTTATTGTTTAATATAACCTGTCTCTCTCTCTCTCTCTCTTTCTCTCTCTGGTCATGTATATTCTCCCTTCTAAATGGCATGGCCTTTAAAACATAAACATCTTAATGTGAGTGTGAATCCCTGTCTTTTTTTCTTTTTCACTTTTTTTCTTTGATCTCCCTGTCTTTCTTTCATGATCTTTTCATTCTTTTTTCGCACGTTCTTTTTCATTCTTTTTTCGCATGATCTTTTCATTCTTTTTTTGCCTGAATAATATTTGCATGTTTCCTTGTTTATTATCAATTTTAGGAAATATGTTTTCAGTAATTATGTAATGATTCATGTTTAATCATATAGTAGAAATGTTCAGTTTCATGAGGAAAAAATAGCTGAATTTTATATTTCGTTTCTTTTTGATGTCTGAGTTATGTTCTGTAAGAGTTGATGCAGGAATAAATATGAATGAAATTGCAAATGCTTGAGTATGGATAGATATTTCTGAAACTTTCCAGTATGATGCAGTGCTTGTTTCTGAGTGTGCATTACATGTATGCACACCATGCATGTATGTGAATATGTATTGGAATAAACATGTTTCCTTGAAGCAGCAACAAAAGGTGGAGAATGTTAGTGACCCTTTTTCTTTTTTTTTCAAATTCTTACCTAAGCCAGAACTCTGAGGTTTACCTTTGATGTGATTTAGGAGTTTGTGGTCGTTTTGAAGCCCACCACTAAGGTTACCACATTTTTGTCTTCAGGGATGATTGGCCCACTAATAGTCCTGACACATCTTATCACAACAAAATAATACTTTGGTTGCAAAACAGAGTGAGTGGTAAGGTCCATACTGGTATGTCTCTTGCGTGTGATTCTTCAGACTGATAGGAATTTGTATGTGTAGTTACAACTTTTTGACCAGGGTAGGTATGATCTGGCACTTGACTCAGTGAGTTTGTTATGTGAATGTTACATTGAACTTGCACATTTCTTGCTCCTCGTGGTGTAGTGTTACTGAAGGTTGCTGCACTGCGTTTGTTGTTGATGCTGTCCACTTTGGCTGTCCATGTCCTATGTTTGTTTGTTCAGTTTGTTTGTGCATTCTGCTCCTGTTTCCTGTTTTGTGATTCTTTTCAGTGGTGAAGTCAAGCTGATGATTCAGAACAGAATTTCATGAACTGACTGAGGCAGGTACACTTTTTCAGCCACGTCACATTTTTCAAGCAGACAGATGATTTAAGAAATGAGCCATAACATATTTGTCGTTAAGAAGTTTTGGCAGAGGGCAGTCGATTTTGATGTATATTTGGCCAAAAGATGAATGTTTTGTTGTAATTTTTTAGTGTTTCATGGTGTTACTTCCATGCGACTCTTTCCGATTCCACCAAACACAGCCAGTCCCCAGATCATGGTGTTGCCGTTCCAGCTTTAGCAGCAGTCCATGGGGTGCTGTCAGTTTCAGGCTATAAAGGGGCAATCAGCAGAAGAGACACTGAACTTTCTGATGAGTCAGCTTTGTTGTTGTTCAGTGATGCCTGTTCTAAATCAAACATAAGCAGAGTTCCCCCTCCTAGGCCTGAATCTAACCACAATAATAGTTGCAGAGCTAGCATGAGCGAGCTTCCATCGCCAATGGGAGAGACCCACAAACATGTCCATCCCATAACCTGGTGAGACACAGAAAATGGTGTTGTGACCGTAATAAATTTGAAAAATAATTTATAAGGCTTGGCCGAAAAAATGTAGACAAAACGAATCACAAGACAGTTTAGATTTCCGCCTGCAGTCGTCTCACTTTGCAGTTAGATCTAGTCATGATCTTACTTCAGGCAAAGATGTAGCACATACATCAAAATTAGCTGTGGTCATCACAAGAGCAGGGCATAAAGAGCATCAAAATTTAAGATTTTTGGGGATGATTTATGAGCATTTTTAAGATGATGCATTATGGATCTACTTTAGCCTTGGACCTCAAAGCAGGATTGTACACTATGCTTCCATTCATATTCTGGTGTCCACACATCACTCTCAAAGACATTATCCATCATGTGGACGAAACTCCACCATGTGGTTCCAGTTTTCTCTTGTGAGTCCAAAGTATACTCAACAACAGTGAGTGGACAAGGACTGAAATGTCTCACAAATGCACGTCTTTGACAGGTTAGGATCATGACCTTCCACTTTGAAACTGCTACGGCACCCCAAGGTCTGGTTTAGTGTTTCATAGTTTATTTTTGATGCAGTCTTTCCATGTAAAGTATGTTTACCTGAACTCTATCCTCACTCATTCAACGAACTGGATAAGCTGGTAAGGTGCCTTACAGTTAAAATACACACACACACACACACACACACACACACAGTACAGTTTTTTAGACATTTCTTTTTTTTTCTGACCATTTGGACTTTGGCATTTAATTGTCATGGGCTTAAGCAGTGTGATTCATGAAGGGGTGGGCCTTTCTTTATCCACATCCTGTGTATGGTTTGCAGCAAATATAGTTAATGCAAGTAAAATGATGCTCACAAGTTTCATGTGACACATTCCTGCAGGTTGTCTGTCACACTGGCTGTGTATGTTCTAAACATTCCATTATCGAAAATGAAGAATATACTGTATTAATATTTGCTTGGTACTGTATTTTACATATGTTCTCTGAGTGTTCAGCCTAAAGAAAATGAATTGTTACTGCTTTTTTTTTTGTTGACTTTTTTTGGGGTTGTACAATGTTTACAGTATTCTTAATTGTTTCTAATGGATAAATCCTCTAAGGAATTATTATTTCTGAATTTCTGGACTTGGTTGTGTTTAAGTTATGGCATCTTTTAACAACTGAATTGTACATTATCCTACAGTAAATAAAAGTCAGTGAACCCGGAATTCTGATGTTTGTTTTTATTGTATGAAGTGTGAGTGTGTGTGTGTGTGTGTGTGTGTGTGAAAGTAACAGAAATACAGGCCTGAATACACATGTGTACATTGATTGATTGACAAAATGATTGTAACTGCGCCCACACACTCAACAGCCATTGGCATAGGTTGGGAAGGGCTTGTAGGGCCACTTTACTGACACCAGACGTTCACACACGCCACACATGTTCAGGATCAATAGGAACACAAAGTCCAGTAAGAACATTAGGAACAGTAGAAAACATTTGCTGCTTAAGAAATGGGCTCCAAGTGAAATTACAAAATCACTCTCTGCTACACAATGAACTGGTTTAAGTTAGTCAGTCAGTGACCATGTATATGTGTTTGCAGAGCCTTATTTACAATTACTCCTCAATTGACTTGCTACAGGCTGGTAGTTCTTAAAGCAAAATATATTTCAAGAATTTGTGAGTTTTCAAGGTTTTTACTTCAGCTACTTATTTTCTGAGTGGTCAGGTTTGCCCTGAAAAACTTATGTGGTTTTTGCCATATTTTAGTCACCAAATGCTAATTTCATTAATTTGATGACTTTCATTCTTATGAGGTTTCAGGATCATTTCTCTCAATTTTTAAAATTAGAAAAGCAACACATCTTTAATCACATTTTTTGCAAAATAATTTATTTGATGTCTGAGATTGCTTGTCTGGTAATTTTCAACCGATCCAAGATGAAATTGGCAGTTCTGAATAATTCAAGACTCAGTATTTTAAAGGTAGCGTCATTGCATCCCATAAGAGAAGAAGTGTAGCCTCATAAAACACTGACTACAATGCAATGTTATATATATGTGAATTACTTATGCCATTCTCTAGAATTAGGCAGTCTGTGTATGGCTACAACTCTGACACAGTAATATGAGCCACAAATTTTATCATTCACAATGTTTACATTGTAAAAAGAAAACAAAACAAAACAAAAAAAGAAGAAGAAAGAGTGTGTGTGTGGGGGGTGTTACTTGTTCACATATAAGGAAACAAACATATTTACTGGTGCATCCATCTTTGTGTTTCAAACCTTTCAATTTGAAGGGAAAGAATATACACCATCCGAAATTCAATTTTTAAACTGGAAAGTACACCATCCAAACATTCAATCTGTAAACTGGAAAGTTATGCCATCAATGAAGACATTCAGTCGTCATGGGTACTTTTTTTCTTCTTAAAGTGAATTTGATCTATCAGGGAGAAAAACAAACAAACTTTTCTTCCCATCTGATAACAAGGTCGATTCTTCCACCAGACATCTTTAAAATTTTGGTGTTTGACAGAGAATGTCTTGAAACTTCTTATCGGCTATTGTGATGGTCACACCACAGCTTGAACTCCATTCAAATTCAGAGTGAAATGAGATGTTACATAATGACAACATGAGTACTGAAAGAACATGATTACAAAAAAATATGACCTTGTGGGATCTGGACAGACTTGCCACCTTTGAAAAGTGCTCGAACCTGTGTACCGACCTAGACCTAGAAGGAATCGCGGCAACGCTCGGGTGACATGTCTCACTGGCGTATTATTCGATGAATGGTAATGCAAGTGTGTGTGTGTGCAGCCAAAATTTTGCCTGGAAGAACTCTAGTGAAAGAGAATTGAAAAGCTCGGGTAGCAACTTATCACACTGGCATTTTATTAGCTAATTAATCATATAATATCATATATATCATAGAGCAGTGTGGGTGAGAAAGCGCACACGCGCTCGAGCGTTTGTTGCTACTACTCTTGCTAAATTTTCATTCAGCCCCAGCGACAAACATTTGCTCTCAAAGGGTACAAACTGGGCAATCAATATTTTCTAGTGCATTGGAGTTACTGTTCGTGGAAGTACGAAAGCATGGCGTCGGTGGGTACACTCGAAGAAGAAGCAAAGAAAAGAAAAGAACGTTTACGTGCTCTCGGACGAAAACGAAAAAAAAAGAAGAAGAAGAATCTGCAGAAGAAAAAAATGAATCCGACACTACTATTCAAGAGAAATACCCCCGGTATGTAGTTTTTTTCTGACGATGCAGATTTAGAATTTAAAATGTCAATAACTGATTGATTGGATCTCAGACATACATTCAGTACTTTATACTACTAATAATTTTGTTTAGTTCATCTGTAAGCGATTCTTGATAATTTTTTTTAGCTCTAAAATGATCTACAGTGTGATTACAATGAACAGATTCAAAGTTCTCGTGATCCTCCCCGCTCCCTGATGAACAAAAAATGTGGACTGTCCATGGTCATCAGAAGTTGAAAATAAAATGAGGCAGGGAACAGTACAGTAAACAAGTAGGGTAACTCTTGCTCCCATAAGAAAACCTACAGAGTAACTTTTATTCAAGACTGGCACAGGGACATGGCTGCCACTCCCCCACTATTAGATTGTTCGTCATTGTATTTTCCTGACTATATTCAAGTTTAACAGGCTGTGCCAGTCTTGAATAAAAGTTACTCTGTGTTAGGTTTTCTTATGGGAGCAAGAGTCATCCTACGTGTTTATTGTTTATTGTCCATGGTCAGTTTAGTTTCTGAAAATGAGGAGTGCTAATTTCCACCAAATTTAAGTGTATAGTATTTGTACTTTAATTCTGAAAGTGGGCGGGGCTTTTTTTTTTTTTTTTTTTTTTAAAGGAAACAGCATTAAACATATTGCAGAACATTTGATTTTGATAGTAGTGATAGTAGTACTAGGAACTGGCTTCCACATACCATCATAACCATGACATAGGTGTAAGCCTTGTGACTCGGTAATTATGTATTAGTGGTGTCAAGAAACTTGGTTGTCCATCAAGCCTACAAAAGCCCCATACATTAGTCTACACTCTCAACAACAAGACATCAGGCCAAGTACCCTCACCAGCATATTTCAGAGCACTTGAAAATCCCCAAAACCCGCTTCATGCTGCAGTCAAGGAAATGAAAGGCACTAGGCTAGGACCTGGAAAAGCATGGATGGGACAGGCAGAAGACAATATACATACAGCTTGTGTGCCAGTCAGCAGAACTCGGAGAAATGAAGGAATGGGAAAAGTGTCCAGAACACTTCAAACACCTCTACCAAATTGCCATCGTTCCAGAACTTGAGAAGGCAAAGCCATATCAGAATTTCAGATGAAGGTAGAAGACCTTGGCACAAAAGATGATATTGTTATATATAGTATAATACACTGATGATTTTGCCACGACAGGTAAGTCAGGCTGGGGATACACAGTGAAGCAACCTGACAGAACTAATCAGGAAGACAATGGTGTGCACAGTTTAACAACTTCAAGTGTAACAATGGAGGTAGATGCAGTGACACAAAGCACTCCACTGGCTTTTATCCACAGGCCAGTTTTAACTCAACAGCCATGATACTGCCTGACTCCATGAACTACTTCAAAAAAGGAGGGTGGAATAGTAAGCCCTGCTTGGCATGGCATGAAATAATGCGCAGCCATCCATCGGAGAGACTCATATGGTTATACTGTCAGGACATGCAGGGCAGGCACACTGGCTGGCAAGGCAACAATAAGAACTGGATTACAGCTTGGCAGATCTGATGATAATAGATCTGAACAATCACTTAAGCAAACAAGAGCGAAGTCACTCGACCACAGACAATCTTTCAGATCTCAACATCAAGACAGGAAGTGGATGCACATCCAGACTTAAAAGGAAGAGCAAGAAACATCACCAACCAACCAAACACTGGAATGATCTCAAGGCCAACGCTGCAAAGACTCCTAGAGATTGGGGCAAACTCATATTGGGCTATTCTAATAACAGACACAAATGATCAAACATATGTCAGCTGAGATAGACTTTTATCTCTCGGGGACCCTAATGTATACTGTAGATGTGTGTGTACTGGTGCGTGTTCATCAGTGGGGTGATGCAGGCATCTTAATTAGAGTCCAGAGACATGAGTGTACAAACCTTGGTGTGTGAGCATGCGTGTGAGTAAATATGTGCATGTGTGGGTGTGTGGGTGTTCTTGTTTTGTGTGTGTGTGTGGGGGCGTGTGCATGTGCATGTGTAGTATTTGATGCTATTGTTCTTGTTCTTGTCCCTAAGTCATCTTCTGAATGTTCATTTCCCACAATCAAAAATGCATGCAGTCACACACATGCACACATGTGTGTACATGCACTCGCTTCCTACGCGCTCACACATGCACATGTGTGCATGCACACACACACACACACATGCATGTGCACATACCCGCACAGACATGAACGTCCACATGCATACAAATACACACATGCATATATATGCCCACATGCAAGGACATGTACACATAAATATGCTGACACGTGCATATGCTCACACAAGCCCACAAATCACACACACACGTGTACTTGTACTTCTGCACACGCACGAGCACACACACTCATGCATAAGCGTACATGCACATCATGCACACACACATGCGCTCGCACACAGACATGGGCCTGTGCCCACACATCCATAAACAGGTTAGGTAAGTATTCAATCTGACCAGCACGCTGGTCTAATGTGTAGGTCAGACATCTGCGAAGTCATAGCCATGAGACCCTCTTCTTAAATTCTGTCATTTTAGTGATTGATTCATTATCCAGCATCTGAATTATGTGCAGTGTGGTCTCAAAACTTTGTGGATGTGGTATAGCATATAGGAGTAGTCCACACTCTGTGACACCTTGATGAAACTGAAACTGAGTTCAACTTCACTATCAGCATCATGTTTGCGACCAAAGCATCATTATCATTAAACATTCTGAACACATAAACTCACATGACAATACCAACGCAACTCCCTTCCTCCCCATCTCTCCCCCCCATCTCCTCCCTAACCTCTCACCACTGGTGAATTGATACTTTATCAAGTGAAAAATGTCAGATTTCACTGTGT
Organism: Conus betulinus; assembly: GCA_016801955.1. Lineage (NCBI taxonomy): Eukaryota > Metazoa > Mollusca > Gastropoda > Neogastropoda > Conidae > Conus > Conus betulinus. The sequence goes on along the minus strand of JADBJO010000964.1, from coordinate 374,578 downwards.
GGCCACTTTTTCAGAGCACAGCTGTTTGTAGCATCTGCCAGTAGCTAAACCACTAAAAATAATCTCGAAGGAACTTCTGTTATAAACAGCTGGTGCTTGGGTTTCAGCTTTCTGAGGGTTTTTTTTCCTTTGTTTTTATATTACTACCTCTGCCAAGGACAAAGGTGGGTAAGTTTTCACTTGTGTCTTTGGTTTGTGTATTTCTCTGTCTGTCAGCAAGTTAACACATAAGTTACCCAACTGATTTTTAGGACAATTTGTTGGAGAGATGGAATGTAGCCCAGGGATGTAACCCGTAGTTAAAGTTTGGTGGTGCAGATCCATGTCTTCTTCTTCTTCTTCGTCTTCTTCGTACACAGGCTGATACTCCTGCGGACACTCCCTATATGGATAGGCAAGTATTAATACCATCAACCCAACAAAGGGAGTGGAGTTTTGTGTGCATGACCGTTTTTTTTTTTTTTTTCCACCATTAAGGCATCCATACTCCATCTTCAGGGAAGGTGCATGTTATGTGTACCATGTCATCCATACCAACGGCCAAACTGGCCTTCTCTTCCGAAAGTTAGTGATGGGATTTTACGTGTGTGCAAAATGTTGTGCGTGCGTTCACACACGGAACCTCGGTTTATAGTCTCATTCGAAGGAAAGTATGGGAAATGGAGTCAGAACTAATGTTAACTCTGAGGGAAAAATCCCCCTGTACCGAAACGGCCTGGCGGCGATTCGAACCCGCAGCCCTTGGATTACAAGTCCAGCGCTCTGCCAACTGAACTATTCCGGTCCCCGATCCAGGTCAAAAGACAGGATGTCATTGTTCATTTAGGATCCATCAGCAAGGCTGTGCTAAAATATTTAAACAGTTTTAACCAAACTTTGCGGTGAAAAAAATTAACCCCAACGTGGCCCAAGGACATGAACAGTTCGGTGCCAATCCATGGTGTGGATGCTGGATCAAAGAGCAGATCCGGGATCCTTTCTGCAGTGGTGGGGGTCTGGGGTCTCCTGAGAGCCGTGCTAGGATTTTTTTCAAACTCAAAGTGCCTGTTGGTGGTGGCTTTTAGGTTTGTTTATCTGTTCTTGTGTGCAGTCCAGTGTTTCGCAGTTACCGGCCCCAGGCTGAAGAACTTCAGGAGAGCATGCTGCCACGCATCAAGCCAGGAGATGGTAAGAAAATTAGAATAGAAAGATGAACCAGGTGGTTGGGGGGGGGGGGGGGGGGGGGGGGGGGGGGGGGGGGGGGGGGGGGCAAGAGGGCAGGGAGGGGGAGGAGGCAGGAGTGTGGGGGAGGGTGTGGCAGGAAGGGGGCAGGAAGAGTGAGGAGGAGCATCTGGCAAACTGCAGAACATTGGACAAACTTTATGGGAGTCGGGGAGAGGGAGGAGAGAGTGGAATGGCAGCCTGCTGGATAACATGTGACAGTGCACCAGAGTGAAGGATGGTGGGTAATGGAGGGGAGTGAGGAGAGATGAGGGGATGAGGTTTGTGCAAAATGGTGGAAGGACCAGGAAAGGGCGGTGGATTGCAACGAAATGGGAGGAAGGGGTGGAAAGCGTATGTCATGTGTGTTTTCTGTAACCAGACTGATTTTTTTAACATTCTCATATCGAACCATTTAGTGTGAGGAATCATCTTCGCAGTTTACCGACTGAACTGCTTTTATGTAGTGTTCATTAAAGGGAAGTTTTCTCTTCCACCTAAAATTTGCCTTCATGGTTATTGAGCGTGTATTGTGTGTGTGTGTGTGTGTGTGTGTGTGTGTGTGTGTGTGTGTGTGTGTGTGCGCACGCGCATGTGCACGAAAAGCTGGATGAGATAACAGAGATGAAGGCAGGTGAGAGAAAGCCTTATGAAGGAGGCACATGATATTAACCAATAATGATACCCTTTCTTAAGTGTTTTAATCTGAAGAAAAAAACCCCTAAAGGGTGAACCTTTTAAGTGAACCTGGTGGACGACTTTGATGAACAAAGGTAGAGAACTGGTACCTTGTGCCCGGAGCAGTCAAGAAGAAAGAATATAAACTATGCAAGACCCACTCTAATCAAACGGGGGTTGAAGTAGCAGGCTGTGATTTAGTCAACAGCTCGGAAGACGGGCTGAGAGTAGACGCAGATGAATTGAGATTCTCTGTTCATAAGATCTGTAAACCTCATCAGTGTTTACAGAATTTCATGAACATAAATTACATACACCGACCCTCAGTGCCCTTTGTGAGCTGTTGTGCAACTCTGAGTCGGCTTCGGTGGCACACAGTCATGAGAACAGGACACAATGATTTTGTCCAGAAAGAAGAGATTCTGTACCTCCATGTGCTGATATACTTGCACCTTGAGTTTGTCTTGTTCATAAATAGACTCAAACACACGTGCGCGCGCACGCACACACACACACACACACACACAAAAAGACCATATAGTCTTTTGCTATCGCTGCTTTTTGAAGGATTAAGTGAATGTAAAGAGAACAGTTGTCGACAGACCAAACATCACGTATATATATACCTGTGTTTCAGTGACGGAGGAGATCCAGACACAGCTGCAGGCGGGTAAATCAGAACATACCGTCAATGAGGTGGTGAGTGCTTTACACAGAGATGGTTTTCTGGTTTGCGATATTGCAGTGAAGTGTCATGGTCTGTTTGTGTTTATGTGTGAGTAGAAAGTTGGGTCGTCTGTTCTGAAAATGATGTGACACAGAAGAATTTGAATTTCAGTAGAGTTGGAAGCAGTCAGTAGAGTAGAACAAGAAGAAGAGGGGGAAGTTGGCATATGTTCTCAAAATGTGTGGGCTTTGGTGTGGATGAATTTGCTCAACATATATTTTCATTAAAACAGTATGTTGTGGATGACTTTGCTGGAAAGTAGGCTTAAGAAACAAAATTAGTATAATAACTTTTTTTTATGTTAGATTTAAGAAACAAATAAAAGAACTGCTTTTTTTTTTTTTTTTTTTTTTAGATGTGTGAATGACTAGGAGCTGACCTGTCATAGCACCTGGCTTTCGCATCATATGAATTAAAATTTTTTTTCTTGTATTTGTAAAATGTGCTGGTGATTTCCTTCGTCTAGGTATTAAACTTTTATGAAATCATCAACACATGTGTTACAACAGTTTTTAGACAATGTCGAAATGGTAGGCGTTTCGTGCTGCACCTTCAGAATGATGAATTTAAAGATCACGCACTTTTGGAAATTTTACTTGAGTCTAAGTTATTTGGTTGCTATTTGGTAAGTATTGAGAATGAATATCGCGCATTGCAAAGTTAGAGACAAATCGGTCATTTAAAATGACTGCCATTTCATGCTCTAAGATTGAGGGTTACAACCAATCATAGAAAGTTAGAAATTATGTTAGAGCAGTGTTTTCAATAGACCCTTCACTGGAAGCCGATCAAGCAAAATACCTGCTGGCTACGAATAGAATGAATATTTATACCTGTCATTGCTATTAGGGTCTCTTGTGGTAATAGCGAGGACCCATTTTATGTGTAAGTCAACAAACCACCCATTATTGAACATAGTCTTTAAAGCTTGTTATTTTGACCAAGATCAATGGACTGCACAGAGTGTTTGTTCAGTTTGTTTGAAACTATGTTACGTTTTGCGCTGAGACAGAAGGATAGAATTTGGAGATGTGTGTCAGCTAGCATTTGACAGGTAATATCATTTAGTTATCATGACAACCAGTTCATAATTTGTGTGTGTGTGTGTGTGTGTGTGTGTGTGTGTGTGTGTGAGTTTTTGGTCTTTATAATTGTATATACCATTTTTACATGACTTGTGCTATATTCAATATTGATAGTAATTAGAATTAAAACAAAAAAAAAAATGTATCAAGATTTCAATTCAAGCCTGAATCTGCCAAGAAGCAGGTTACATCCATCTAGTTGCATACAGAGAAATGCAACCTGATGAAAAGTCAAAGATCAGCTTGGATTTTCATCAGTTCAAAGTTGAAATTTGCAAGAATGACTGAACATTTCAACAAGGATAATTGACTGAGTTCAGTTACATTTGAGACCTTGCGCAGTCCATATGAGTGGTCTGCCCTGAACTAGCTTGTTAGATCAATGTTTAGGTCCAAGTACAAAATCCAAGAAAATTATGGAATTTTTACACGTTTCCAAATCAGTGAGCTAACAGGTCATAAAAACGACTGTAGCAATTTATGTGCAAGTATTTATGAACTTCCGTTCTCCATGATACTGTGTGAGAAAAAAAAGGCAGCAGTTAAGGCTGAAACAGACATACCTCCAAGAGGACAACTAGAATACACTACCTTTATGGCCTTTGTCTTTTTCTCAATAGTATATTTCAGCTGAAATGAAGAATTAATTAATGCAAAAAACCTTAATGCTCTGACTCTCAGTCCTGAGTCATCTTTGATAGAATAATGGCAAAGAACAAGGGAAGCATATTGTCACTGTTCCCCAGAGGAACATTACTTTTTGGTGGCAGGTTTAAAATATTCCCTACCCAGTAAACACAAGGTCTTTGAGTTCACCTCATGGCATGAGAGGTTTTCTTAGAGCATGGTTATTTCCCTAGTTCCACAGAGATGGTTGTCACCATCGTCTGATGGTTTGTTGATCGGTCATCAGGGTAATGCAAAAACTATAAAACGAAAATGTTAGCGAAATTTGGTGGAAAGATTAACGTGATCCAGGAATGAACTCCAGGAAATCTTGATGGAGGTCTGTATCAAAGGGAAGCAGAATCTGTTTGATGGTGGCGGAGGACTGTGGTCTCCAGGGTGCCTGTCTGCTGTGTTTTTTTTTATGACTCTGCCACATAGGCAGCTACACTCCATCTTCTGAGGATGACTGAGGAGTGATTTGGGTCCTGTTGCAGGATCTGGTCAACCTGGCCCCAGGAAACCTGACTGGGACCTGAAACGAGACTGCGCCAAGAAACTGGAGAAGCTGGAGAGACGCACACAGAGAGCTATTGCTGAACTGATCCGTGAGTTTGGGCTTTTCTTCACAGTATGTGTGTGTGTGTGTGTGTGTGTGTGTGTGTGTGTGTGTGTGTGTTTGTGAGTGCATGTATGTGCGTGTGGGTATGTGTGTGTTTTGTTGTGTGTGTGTATGTGGGTGCATGTGTGGGTGCATGTGTGTGTGTGTGTGTGCGTGCATGCATGCATGCAGGTGTGTGTGTCATTGTGTGTGTGTGTTTTTTTTTTTCCTTCTTTTAGAAGTCAGTTTTTCTGATGTAAACTGCATCAGGATGAGCACAAGTTTCATCAGGAAAAGGCATTTGTAATGAATTAAGATAAAAGAATTGTGATTTTATCACACATTCAGAAATGTTTGCAGAGACTGGACTATTCCTCATAACCTTTAGTTCTTTGCTTAATGTCGTATCTCTTGTTTTATTTTAATGATGGGGTGTATGCTGAGAAAGAGAGTAGGAGGGGTGGGGAGGGGGATACAGACTTTTCTGTTGATGTTGCCTGTGTGGAAGTCACTTTTATGATTACGGTATGTTTTGCCGTCAGAGTTTTGCCATGGTGAAGGATCAATTGATGAATTTGATTAGAAACCCCACTGAAAGATACATGCACTGTGTGTTTTCAGGGGAACGCTTGAAAGCTAGTCAGGACGACCTTGTCACTGTTGTCAATGCCAGCGAGGCTGTAGCCAGAGCAGACACTGATGAGGATTAAGAGTGTGTGTGTGTATATTTGTGCGTTTGCATGTTTGTGTGCGTGTGTGTGTATGAGAGAGAGAGAGAGAGAGAGAGGAGAGAGACTCACATGTGAAAGATACAGACCATGAAAAGATGGAGACAAAGTGAGGTTGTATAAGATAATGTACAAAGGAAAATTGTATTCAGAACTGTGTGTGAAAGTACAAGAATATGTGAATCCATCTGCCTGTATGTGGGAGCTTGAGGACTATTTCACTGTACACATTTTTTTTTTTATGATCCATATTCATTTCGTAATAAATTTGATGATGATGAGTGAATGCCTTGGCAGCCTCTGCTTTTCAAACATCTGGCATGAGAACATAAAAGGGTGCTTGTTTGTGGATGACGATCAACTTCTTAAGCAGATTTCTAGCATAGATGGCACTATAGAAAAAAAGACACAACCCTTTCTTTTTTGAATGTTTAATCCATGAAAAAGATTTATAATATACTAAACAAACTTACATCGACTGACAGATCCTAAAACTGCTAATTACAAAAAAAAAAGAAAAAGAAGGTAACATGCAACATGCACACACACACACACACACACACACACACACACACACACACACATCAAACCTAGTTTTGTAAAAAACGGAACAAGAATCAAAGTCGCAAAATATGTTTCCTTTTTGAACAAATTCTGTAGTCATGATCATAATGAGACCTAATCAGACTGTGCTCTGGAGTAGTCTGGTGGGCTACTGCTGCTGCGTTTTTCTTTCTGAACTCCCTGGAGAGAGTCATTGGGGCACTATACTGAAAAATATTTCACCAGTCTTTCTCCAGTTCAGTCATGCGTGTCAAGGCTGGAGTTTCTGCCAATCATTTCCCTGTCCAATCTGCAATGTTCTCAGTCTGTCGCTTTCACAGTCTCTCTGTTCATCTCTCTCCCCCTTAACAGTTCCCTCATGTATTTTTAGAAAGGCCTTTGGATCTTGTTCCATGTCATTATCAACCTCATTTCTTTTCTTATAAACCAGTGTCACTGGTTCTTCGTATGATCCTATACACTGCATGATAGTTTGATGCATGATTTGTTCTCGGGTAATACGATAAACGTATCCAATTTCAGTTATCTTGCGGTAACTCCTCATTTCCTTGGTTTACATAACTCTTTCCAGATCTGTGTGGGGGTACGTTTTGCTGCCTACTCTAAGATGGAATATTCCGGTGCTCACAGGAGCCAGATCTTGTGTTTTTGTGGAGATTTGATCTTCCACACAGGTTCAGGTCTGACCAGTGCCAAAATCGTACTTGTTGCCCTTGAAAGGATTTGTGATTTACATGCGTCATAGTGAAAGAAAACTTACGATGGATCATCGGTAGGTGAACTGTTGAACTATCTCATGCTTCAGTCAATAATTATATCAGTATGGCCAAGCATGAGCATGTGCCAAGAGTCAATTCCATTGTAGTTCTACCCTGAGTGGCTACACTGCTTTTGCGAACATGGGCATAAGCTTGTGCTAATAGCCACTTCCGTTTAGTAGTTCTGCCCTTGGAGGCCATAATGCTGTTAGAATCCAGTGTGAGCTCCACCTCTCTCTGTTAATCCATTTTTGAAGTGTTTCATTTAAAATTTTTTTTTACCTTTTTGATTGGAATTCTACACCATACAGACAGTGTTGATATTTCTGATTTGCATTCCCAGTGCTCTTGTCAGTTCTGTGGTGCAACAGTACACACGACAGGTTTCTAACAGGCTAAAAGTATGGTGTACTTTTTGTGACAAATGCAATAGAGTTTAAAGATTTTGTGCTTTGTGAGCTGAATCACTGTGGACAATCAGTGCTTAGGGATGTTTTGACTTGGACTGGACTTTGGAACCAAGAATGCAGATTACTGTGCACAAGTTAGCCCACACAATTGGTTTACTGAATTTGCTTTTGCCTTATGTATGTACAGTGCTTCATGGTATGAGACACCATGGGAGAAAACAAATTTTCTTTGATTGGTAAGTTTACCTACAAGGATTTTGTTTAATTAACTTAAGAAAGATCATTTTAGTTAAATCCATACAAACAGAAGGGAAAAAGCTACAAACAGATATAAAGAAGTAACTGAACAAAATAAAAGATTCAAATCCATAAAAAAAAGAAGGAAAAAAGCAATAGACAGACAGACATAAAGAGGTAACCCAACAAAATAAAAGATTCAGTATACATACATTTTTGCACATAAACACATATGTATACATGCATATGTATATACCTTTCTAGTGAACAAGCATAATAAAGTTACTCAACCAAGTAGAGGATTCACTACCCACAAATACTTGCACATAAACACATATTTATGCATACATATATGCCTTTCATAAGTACAAGCAAACTTGCTTTATCCTACAAATGCCAGTTATACTTTGTCTTTTACACATACACCATCGCTGCTAGCTTTAACATAGGGACTCTAATCCCTTTTCTCTGATACTTTGCACCAATTTTCTTTTCTGTTGGACAGAACGTGTGTGCATACGTCCAGAAAATTATGCCTGCATAATTGTACACGACACAATGTACACACAGTCTGTATATGCACTCACAGGTTGTATCAACTTTGTTAATAGGCAAACCATTACTATAGCAAAATAATTGAACAAGATGGCGGTTGATTTTATTTGAATGCAACACGCATAAAACGAAATATCTTTCCTTCCCCCAAACTTTCTTCCACACCTTTACCTTTCCTCCATTTACACCAACAGACAAAGACCACCAGTTTTATGTTGTTTGTTAAATGGAATTCAATCCTTGTTGATGCGGTGGTTTCATTACAAAGTTTTGTCTGAGAGTTTCGTTTTGAAGTTTTGTCTAGGTAAAGAGGTTCACTTTAGTTGGATCTTTTGTGTGTGTGTGTGTGTGTGTGTGTGTGTGTGTAGAATAATAGAGCCAGTGTAAGGGACTTTGAGATGATGTACAAAGCCAAGGTCCACAATGCGTTGCCCACTCTGTACATTTATAGAACCAGAAACAAGTATTGTTCAAGACACATTTGCTTCAAATATCCAATTTTGTAGGAAACATGCACATAGCATCTACTCTCGTCTTGAAAACAGAGAATGTCAAGGTCTCTACATCAACAATCATCTGAAATAGTGGAAAAGAAAGGAAATTCAACATTCAAGAGGGTAGTCCCATTTTTTCAGAAGTTGCGGTAGTTTGTTCTCAGGAGAATAAATAGAAGTGGAGTTCAGAGCTCATCAATTCTAAGTTTTAGTTTGAGTTGATGAAAATTTGAATTTCAAAGAAAAAAATGGAGATGAAAATAATCACCGATATAAATGAAGTTGAACAAATACATGCAAGGACTCGACAAAATTAAAACATGACTCGGCATCATAGTTTCCATATTTCTATCTTTATTGCATTCAAGTTAAGATCCACTCATCAACATACAGTGATATTTAATACCTTTTTTTTTTCAACATGATAAAGAAATGCATGCAAGGACTCTTACAAACTTGAAATAGATTGTATTTTAACATAATTGTATAGACTTACACTCGGGGAAATGAAAACACAATCTGACACTTTACACATACAAAAACCCTGAATCTCAACAAAAGAGCCAATATGCTGGATGCCAGTTAGTGTTTATTCATGTGGGAATATTTTTGATGATCAGAGTAGACCTATGTTGGTGAAAAACAGGACAAAATAAGGAGACTTAAGTTCAGTATGAGTTGCAAGGGTAAAACTCTCTGTGTGTGTGTGTGTGTGTGTGTGTGTGTGCATTTTATCAACATTTGCTCAAGTGTGGAACGCTTGAATATCGAAAAACGAAGAATGAAGCCTTTATTGTTGGTGATAAAGGCAGGTGTGTGTGTGTGTGTGTGTGTGTGTGTGAGATGCATTTGATCAACATTTGTGAAAGTGTGGAAAGCTTAATATATATCAAATTGAAGAATGAAGCATTTAATTATCAGTGATAAGGGCAGTTTTGAGAGAGAGAGAGAGAGTGTGTGTGTGTGTGTGTGTGTGTGTGTGTGTGTGGATCTCCATGAAAACTGCAGGGATCCACTGGAGGAAAACCCATGACAGCTGAGGCAGTGCATAGCAAGAACTGTCTACCACAAAGTGAAGTCGATGTCAGGAAGAGATTTACACTTCACCATAGGATTTTCTGGAGGAAAAAAAAAGAAAAGGAGAGTACTTTAGATTCTAGCACTACAATGTGCTAGAAAAATTGAAATGAGCAACAACATCAACACAACAAAAACCATGCATGCATGTGTGAGTGGATTAATGGATTTCCTAAATCATCACCATCACAACCCTAACCCCTTCCACAAAAGAATGAAACAGCATGGCAGTGGTGGATGAATACAAAAAATTGCTCTATTAGCTTCCATGCTAAGTTATTTGACAGTATTCTTCAAATATAGGACAAACTTTGGAAATTTTACCTCTATCTCTATCCCCAAAACTCCTCTGGTGACTTATCTGTGTGTAGTTTATCTTTACCACTGTCCATCTACCTCACATCGTTCTCTTGTTAGGCTTTTAGCTGTGGAAGCGGATACCCAGTAATGTAAATGGTGGTACATTCACGAACTGAGTGATCACATGATTATGCCGTAGTCTGCTTCAGATACCACTGATCCTGTTTATTTTCCACTCCATTTGTTTATCACTGCATTATTTCTTGTTAAACAATGAAATGTTGCTCTCATAGACATGTATATGCACAGATGCATGTGTTCACAAGCAGACTGACACAAATTATGATTAAACAAAACAACCGAATTTAACCCCAAACCTCATATAAACACATACACAATCTGATCCTGTTACTTCCCATTCTGTTTGATTATCAATGCTTTGCCTCCTTTTAAACACTGAAAATTGTACTTCGCTCTCACATAAGCATGTATACGCACACATGTTCACAAAGAGACACAAATAATGATTGAAACAAAACAACCCTACACTACATATAAACACACAATGAATGCTAGATGCTCACATACAAACACACAACACGACACACCATAGCTGCCAACCCTCCTGAGCTTTTTTGAAATTTCCATGATTTAGAAGTAATTCCTACATCCCAAAGGTGGTGGGAAAAAAAATCCAGAATTTCTCTTTTTTTTCCCAAAAATGTTGGATTTCTGGGGTTATTTTTGAAAAAGGATGATAAAGTACTGCAGAATAAAGCCTGAAGTCATGTTATGTGAATGTTCGCCGTAATATATACAGAATAAGTACTTTCCTTTTAAACTGTTCATTTGTCAACTGAAGCATAAAGAAGATAGATATGCTTTCAGCCAATAATCAAAGTGCCCCATTTTTCTTTTTTTTTTTTTTTTCATCCCACTTGTTTCATCCCCTGGTTCCCAAAGTTTGACTGGGGAAGGTTGGCAAGTACGTGATGCACACAAGAGCTTACTTTCTGTGGTTGGGGATCTTGAAAGCCTGTTCAGGCAATCTGTCCAGTCCAAAGTTCCGACAGATGAGACCCGAATAGGTCGTCTTCTTGATGCTCTGTATCTGGTCTGAACACAAGAGCATCTCAATGGACTGATGAACGGAGGGAAGACGTGTTCACTAACGAAAAAGGTTGTTGGGGAGCTAAGTGTTAGAGACCATCTCATCACTTGGGGACGGCATCGTGAAGATGGTGGGCACCCATCTCCTGACCTCTTGTGGGGATGCCAGGGGCTCTTTTAGTACAAACAGTATCCATGCTTTCTGTAAGTTCTGTGCTAGGAAAGTTATCTTTTCTGTCATTCTCTTTGACTCTGCCTTTACCTTTTTGTTTTTAATTTCTTTCTCTACTGTCTTTTTTTTGTGTCTTTTTTTTTTTTTTTTTTTTCTCTGCCTTTGTGACCCATTATCCTTTCTTTGTCTAGAACCCCCCCCTCCCCGTGGGGATACCAGAGGGTCTTTTGTACAAAGAGTTGCCCCTCCTTCTGGACATTCTGTGCTAGTAACGTCCCCCCTTTTCCTTTCGATCTCAGTAATTTTGTCTCCTCCTTTGCTGTACTTTGTCTCTACTGTCCTTTCTGTCTACCATACCTTTTATCTATCTTTTTCCACAACCTCTTCCCACAAATTTCTGCACTCAACGAAAGTCGGAGTGAACTGACTATACTCTCGAGTATATGTGTGAGTATCCCAACTGGGTAAAACGAGTTCACATGCTACCAGATACTGGAACGCAGAAGAAGAAGCTCTAAAAACTCTTTCTTTATGTTTTTTTTTATCCTAATGGTCACAATTTATAATGAGCCACCATTTTTAATATAATGTTAATACTAGTTTGTGAATATGTTCAAACTGTTTAAGGTGGAAACTGGTTTTCATTTTATGGTGTGCATCCATATAGCCTTTACAAAACGATTTTTTTTTTTTTGCTACATAAAAATTTTGGTTTTTATTTTATTTCATTTTATATACACATATAAAAACTGAATTATCAATGAAGCAGAAGGGCTAGCACTCACAGCATGGGCCTAGTTATGTCTGCACTAAAAATGTTGGTAATTTAACTACCATGTTATAAATACATGGTTGTTCGGCATAACTTTTTTTTATGTTTGTTTCTTTTGCAGGATAGTTGATTTTTTTCCACCAATATGCATGTTGATAGCCCAGAAAAGGCTGGGCTGGGCTGTAATAAAATCTGAAGTCTACCTGTATCCTCTTCCTTATGTATTTCATCTTCACCGTCTTTTTAAAAGGAGCAGATACCCAGTTAAGCTGGGTGGGCTGGGGTGCATTATCTTATTCATCGCCTCTTCTCTTCGATACAACATGCACTAACTAAATACTTTAACTTCTCCATCCAACCCCCACCTGCACCATACCCAGCCTCCATACACATCACTTCACCCCAGCCTGCTTCACCCCTTCACCCTGCATCACACAACATCACTTCACCCCAGCCTGCATCACTTCATACACCCATCACTTCACCCCAGCCTGCATCATATACACCATCACTTCACCCCAGCCTGCATCATCATACACCATCACTTCACCCCAGCCTGCATCATACACCATCACTTCACTCCAGCCTGCATCATACACCATCACTTCACTTCACCCAAACCTGCATCATACACCATCGCTTTACCCCAGCCTGCATCATACACCATCACTTCACCCCAGCCTGCATCATACACCATCACTTCACCCCAGCCTGCATCACACACCATCACCTCAACACAACCTGCAGAACACTATTCTATATCGCCCCATTCTACCACACATTTTTCTTTTTCATACCTTTAGTAAAGCCAGCTTCTGAATCGGTGGAGTCGAAGAACAGGCGGTCCCCCTCACGCAGGTTTTTGAACTGCTGCCCTATGAGGTAGGCAAAGGTGGGGCCCACCATGGCGCCAGGCATTGGCGCTTCACCCAGTCCTCCCAGATACAGGTCCACGTCCTCCTCAGACCTGCATGCACCATGATTATCCTCGCAGTCCTCCGTCATCGACAGTGTTGCTTTTTTATTTTTTTATTTTTAATCATCATTGTATCATTGCCAACGCACCACACATCTTATTCCAGCCAAACTCTGCATCACACTACACACATCTCACTCCAGCCAAACCCTGCATCACACTACACATCTCATTCCAGCCAAACCTTGCATCACAGTACACATCTCATTCCAGCCAAACCCTGCATCACACTACACATCTCATTCCAGCCAAACCTTGCATCACACTACACATCTCATTCCAGCCAGCCAAACCCTGCATCACACTACACATCTCATTCCAGCCAAACCCTGCATCACACTACACATCTCATTCCAGCCAAACCTTGCATCACAGTACACATCTCATTCCAGCCAAACCTTGCATCACAGTACACATCTCATTCCAGCCAAACTCTGCATCACGCTACACATCTCATTCCAGCCAAACTCTGCATCACACTACACATCCCACTCCAGCCAAACCCTGCATCACACTACACATCTCATTCCAGCCAAACCCTGCATCACACTACACATCTCATTCCAGCCAAACCCTGCATCACACTACACATCTCATTCCAGCCAAACCCTGCATCACACTACACATCTCACCCTACCCAGTCCTGCATCGTGTTCAATATCTCACTGTACCCAGCTCGGTATCATACTGCACATCTCACTGTATTCAGCCCTGCTGTATACTATACATCTCGCTGTATTCAGCCCTGCTTATACTATACATCTCATGCAAACCATCCCTGCATCATACAGCTCAGTCTACCCAGTCCTTTATCACACCATACATCTTTTTCCATATCATCCTGCATCATACATCTTGTTCCATTCTGTCCTATGACATATATCTTGTTCCATTCCGTCCTACGACATATATCTCACTCCACCCACCCTGCGTTATACAGTTCAATCCGTCCAGCCCTGAAACACATCTTTCCTTCCATACCACCCTGGCATTATACATCTCATTCCATCAAGCCTCGCAACGTACATCTCATTCCACCCAGCTCTGCAACATGCATCTTATTTCACCCCATCTGGCGCCTCTCCCATCTCTCACGTCTCTCAAACTCTCTCATACTGACCAGTGCCCTTGTGGCACAGGCTCCCGAACCCCCCACTCCCACATTTAACAGTCCTGCCCTCCTTTTGAAGCCTTGAGGCGCCAGCCGTGGCCTGGTCCGGTTGAGGTCCAGGAGAAGCTGTGAGGACCGGTAGGGGTCTCTGCTGCAGACTGTGGAGTTCGCCTTACTGACTGGATTGAGGATCTAGCCTGGCTGGAAAGGTAAAAGAAAGAAAGAAAGAATTCCATCCCATCCCCAGAATCAGGGTGTACGTCTCATTCCACCCAGCCCTGCGACACACTACCCACCTCCTTAAACTCACCTATACAAGCCGTCTATGCATGGAGGCAAAGTCAGCGGCTCTTTGAGAAGCTCCTCCTTCCCTCCCGCGAACTGGGCCAAGGCCAGGTTCAGGAACTCCTTGTAGGGAGGCAGCCCGTGGTCCCGGCCCCTCTGGATGTTGCGTGCGGGCAGGTCTCCGCTGACGTTGGGGCCGGCCACGCCCAGGAACAGCCAGTCCCTGACGCCTGCGGCGAAGCTCGTGTCCACGTTCTGCTTGGGATGCGTCATCAGGGACAGCATGAACTGCCCCATCATGGGCTGGCCTGTGCGGGGAGGGAATGAAAGGGCAGTCATCGTCTGGTCATAGGAATTTTTTGTTTGTTTTTTTTCCCTTTTTTCTCTCTTTTTTTTTTTCTTTCTTTCATTTTTCTTCTTCTTTTTGTCTTGCCCATGTATTTTCTGTTCCAATTCAGTGACAAACTCTAAGCCTTGCGGTCGGCTGGGCTATAAGCAACATTACCTTACTTTACCTCCAAGCAGCTCATTCGAGTTCCTCGTTAACGACCACACACCCCAGCTGAAACCATCGAATTCCTCAACGCTGACAATCCATAGGAAGCAATCAACATGAAGTCATCATGAGGCAACCCATTACACATTGGAGGAGACACTGCACTGCTGCTGAGTCACTTCGGCGGTGCTTAGTGACGCTTGTTTTGATCTAACAAACACAGGACACAATCTCCTACACACCCAACTGATGACAATAATTGGTTAGTCGCGGAGTTTGTATAAGTGAGGGACCCCTCTCTCTCTCTCTCTCTCTCTCTCTCTCTCTCTCTCTCAGAGGGACGCCTACACATTCGTCCAATGATGGTACCCATAAACTAGCCCCCCCCCCCCCCTCCTTCCCCCTCAAAAGGGCGCCTACACATTTGTTCAATGATGGTACCCATAAACTAGCCCCCTCCCCCCCCCCCTACCCCCTCAAAGGGGCGCCTACACGTTCGTCCAATGATGGTACCCATAAACTAGCCCCCCCCCCCCTCCTCCACCCTTCCCCCTTACATGGGTGCCTACACGTTCGTCCAATGATGGTACCCATAAACCAGCCGTCACCTAGGTCTAAACTCACAAAAAACCGTCGATGTGAAGCGGAAGTCCTAAGCTGACGTCACCACGAGATCAGGGCATGAACGGCCAAAGAATGTGAAACTTTTTTTTGTTTTTCTAGCAGAGATCGATGAGGATGATGAAGATGAGGATGACGAAGATGAGGATGATGAAGATGAAAATCAATCCGTGGAGTTTCATTCAGGTCAGACACGACATAACCGGATGCACCTTACGCTACTTTGGATCACCCAGACCTGGGAGACGGGCACCTGCAGTGTTGGTCAGGAAATGAACAACTTACTCAGAGACGGTTTAATGACGTGGACGAAACTCTAGAGCGTAGCTTTCCAGACATCCCATGTGTGCCCACAGTAAACTCAACTCTGGGTGGGAGCAGGACGGGTTTGAAAACAAACCTCACAAATAAATGGTTCTGATGGCAATCAAACCCGAGACCCCCCAGCCTGAAATTTGCGATTCTAACCATTTCACCATGGCAGTTGGAAGGTGTGTTTTGGTTTAGTTTACCTGCTTCGTTTTTTTTTTTTTTTTTTTTTTTTTGTATCATCTTCCATGCCCTCTTGACGGCATTATTTACCTGCTACATATCACACACACACACACACACACACACACACACACACACACACACACACACTTAAACACACAGCAAATGCAGGCAACAGATTGCCAGCCAGACTGTACAGAAAGACGGCTCACCCTCATGGTAGAGTTTTGTCCGGACGGAAGAACAGGTGGCGCACCTCTTCCACGCTGCTGGAGTCGTGGACCCTCAGCTGAAAGCGGTTGTTGATCTCCGAGTGACCGAAGCGAAAGGCTGCTGCGTTGAAAGAGTTGATGATGCTTGGGTCGACGCTGGAGTTATACCTGTCGTTTAATTGTTTGGGTTTTTGTGTGTCCGTTTTTTTTTTAGGTCGAGGTCAGCTGAAGAGGTACAAGGTGAAAGGTCATAAGATTAAGGGTCAAGGTCAACCAGAGGCATGGATGAAAGCGGTTGTTGATCAGGACGTTCATAGACCTATGTGAATGATATTTAGGAGCGGATGAAGAGTCGTGGTTTTCGAAATGTACTATAGTCCGAATCCCAAGAGATGACAGTCCGAAAACCATCAAAATCCAGCTATGCCCAACACACGCACGCACGCACGCACGCACGCACGCACGCACACACACACACACACACACACACACACGTACGCACGCACGCACGCACGCATGCATATTGTCTCTCTCTCTCTCTCTCTCTCTCTCTCTCTCTCTCACACACACACACACACACACACACACACACACACACACAGGCGCACGCGCGCGCGCGCGCACGCACGCACGCACACAAACACACACGCGCATATTCTCTCTCTCCACATATCCCCAATTCAGTGACTGAATTCAATGTGCATGAACTTGGCCTACGACTTACACAGAACTCTATCCCTCCCCAGTCCGATCGCGAAGAGCTAAGTCAGTGTGCACAGATTGAAACCATGACTACACTGTTGAGAGCACGCACTTTACAAGATAGGTCTCTTGACACTGTTAGTCAAATCTTCTGGGCGAAAAAAAAACAAAACTTAGACAGACAAAATATGAAACCGCATGATGTGCATTTCATGGATAAGGAAGAAGATGGGATAAATCATGTGACAATAGTGGAGGATAAACTGGACGAAACCACATTCTCATGCAAAGTGAAACGACTGCAGGCGGAAATTTAAACAAATCTTAAATAAATGTCAGCGAACCGCCCAGAGAAACGTGGACAAACGAGTCACAAGACAACACACAACGCGTTTTCGACCTCTTAGGTCTTCTTCAGGTGAAACAGAGACGAACAAAATAACGAAAATGCACTTAGCTTTGATCGCTTCAGATTGCTTCTGAGTTCAGCGCAAGGAAGAAAGGCTTTATATATATATATATATATATATATATATATATATATATATATATATATATATATATATATGTATATATATATATATATATCCATTTTCAACCCACCCACCCCCATCGATTCCCCTGCCCAGTCTTTCCACCATTCTCACGCTATTCTTATTCATCCAACACCACACCATTCAGGCTATTCTCATTTTGCACTGTCACTTTTGCTGCAGTGGAGAATACGGCAGACTGTACATCCAGCCAGCCTCCAAGCCACCCATCTGAACACTACCTGTCATGCACTCAATTACATTTACACCACCCCCCCTCCTTCCCCCCCTCCCCTCCTACCCCCCCCCCCCCCCCCCCCCCCCCCCCCCTCCAACACCCACTCCTCTAAAATAACAGACATATAGACCAGATCTGATCTGTCCCTGTACCCACATACAGAGGTTCTCTCTGGCCAACAAAAACCCACAAATCAAGTCCTCGTCTTACGTCCAGGAAGCCATGTCCCTGCCTGTGTAATACCCTCAGACCGTCCTCCATATTCAACAAACCACGTAACTCTGCTTCTTCCTCAGTAGCTGCCTCCCCTACTCTCCCATCTGCCACACGCGAAACCCCTACCATCTTCCGATCCAACGACTACAGAACCCCCCAGGTCTCAATGCAAGGCCCACAAATTGACATCCTCACGACGTAACATGTAAGCGATGCCCCCCCCCCCCCCCCCCCCCTTATCCACTTGGCCCAAACCTGCAGAACACACCTCCCTGTGCACATCAATCGGACATCCCTTGTATTGGCGTCAAAACGTACCATCTCTCCTCCTTTGACACTCACAGAACCCTATCACCCTAAGCATCGCCCCGTCTTCCCCGCTTCCAAAATCATGAAAATACCTCCCCCCCCCCCCCCCCCCCCCCCTCTCTCTTCCGTTCCTCGTTCTTATACCCTGGCACCGACACAAACTCATTCCTCTTTATCATTTGTCCATTCTACTGAACCCATTCCTCTTTATTATTTCTCCATTCTACCAAAGTCATTCCCCCTTTCTTATTTCTCCATTCTACTAGGAAACCGACACAAACTCATTCCTCTTTCTGATCTCTACGTTCTACTAGGAAACCGACACAAACTCATTCCTCTTTCTTATTTCTAAGTTCCACTTGGGAACCCTGGGTCACCCCACCCCCCCTCACTCCCTCTCCTTTCACCCATTTCCCAGATTGTCCAAAGAACCCCCCCCCCCCCCCCCCCCCCCCCACACACACACACACACACACTCACCCTAACCCCACGCTACCCCGGACCACCACACTCCAAACAGAACCTCCTCATCCTTCGCCACTGGAAACAGTCCAAGAGAGAGAGACCCCCCATGTATAGGTTGAGTTTTACGTCCTCATAGCGAAAGCTTTCAGGGACTTGTTGTTCTTTCGCGGTAGTCTCTGCCCTCGCCATCCATTCTCCTTCCCTCCCACCCTCCCCCACTCTCTCTGTCTCTCACCTGGCCGCCTTGTCGAGACCTAGGAATCGTAAGACCCCCCTGCCCAGAATCAAGGGAAGGTACTCCTGGTAGACGATGTTCTGCGTCTGCGCGATGACCAGAGCGCGCGCCTCCTGGTACATCCGCTCGTCCAACCAGTCGGGGTGGATGCGCCGAAGGGCACGCGCCACGCGGTTGTGCTCCAGGTGGAACAGCAGATGGGTAAGGGTCAGCCCAGGGAAAACGTTGAGGCGGTTGTCTCCTGTGTTTGCACGGTAAGGGGAACAAGTCAGACAGGAAACCGTTTATGAGTTTGCTTCTCGCTGTCGCTTTTATGATCAAATTAAATCATTTTTTATTGAAAGCTGTTCTTAAATCGGGGCTGGGAACGGTAAACAATTAATAACGAACAAGTACGGTGACTCTGGTGAGACTGGGATAAAGTCTTGTCGAAATGTTAATTTGGGTTCGTTCCCTTCTCCAGTTGTTGCTGTGTGTACAAGGGTTCGGTGTTGCCATTTCTTCTTGGGGGGGGGGGGGGGGGGCTGTACTAAGGAGCGTTCGTTTGGCGTTA
>JADBJO010000964.1:335000-345000 GCA_016801955.1 Conus betulinus | reverse complement strand
CACATCGCTTGAGAGTGTGGCGAAGCGTTCTTACAGTTGACGGGGTATAGATCAGCAACAAACAAGTAGGGTAATTTTTGCTCCCATGATGAGAGAGAGAGTTACACGCCCCTAACTCCAAACGAAAAAGTGTACGACACCAAACCGTCCAGCAGAAATGTCAACAGAGCACACAGAATAAACAAGGAGGGCAGTCCCCAATATTGTGCTCTGAGTTTGTTTTTTTTTCGTTTGTTTTGGTGCTAGGCGATTTGGTGTTGCATGCAGCATTCGTCTGGGGTTATGAGCGCGCAGTTATCTCACCACGGGAACCAAGAGTCACCTCACTCGTTGGTTACGTAGGCCTGCCGTTCGTTTCCACAAACACTGTCAGTTTCAAAAATTGTCATACTCTACTTATTCTAACGGGTGCTCCAGCATAAAACGTATTCAGGAGAGAAACCATCAGCTTGAAATCAGCAAAACTTTGTCAATGAGAAAAATGGCCAAGAACGAAAGAGTTTCCCTGATGCACACCAGGTCTTTTCATAGAGAAGCGATCTAATCTTAAGTCAGGAATAACCCCCCAACAGCAAATCCCCGGTACACGGGTCTGCTAGACAATCCAGCGCATGTACAAATCAAATAAATCAATGAAAGAGCATTTTTTTATATCGTATAAACTGAAAGCAACGTCCGCAGAAATAAACTCAGTTGTGTGTGTGTGTGTGTGTGTGTGTGTGTGTGTGTTCTCAAGTTATACATTGCGCTCATTCTAGAGAAGCACCGCCCTACTCACCATCTGCGTACTGCTCTGGAAGAACCCGAACAAAAGGCTCAAAGGCAGCTCCCAACAATGGCAGTTCCAGGTTGTTACACCTCCCGTCAATCGTGTAGAAACGGGAAGGTTTGCACTGTCTGCAAAATATACACACACACCACCCCAAATCAGAACTGTTAAGGAACACACTCTACGATTTATTCTCCCCTTGTGGTGGATCGGTCTCCCGTTTTTCGTCTGGAAAATCACATCATGTTCGGCGGTTCGCTAACATTGATTGAAGATTTGTTAAGGAACACGTTAAGATTACCGTCCTGCGATCAGCCCTGAAGTTCTTATGGACCAGTTGCCACCTCACACTGAAGCAGATCTGCCGTAGCGATAGTCGTAATAGTCGTAACCCGACGAGTCTTTTCGACTCGCGTGTGTGACATGTGTGTCTGCATATAATCACATTGTTTTGGTTGTCTGTCCGTATGTTCTTTATGTGTATGTGTGTCCGTGCGTGTGTCCGTGATAAACTTTACCATGAAATTGGTGTCTGGCTCCGTTTCAGGGCTGTTAAACTCATACATGGAAAAGAAACAAACAAACAAAAAAAAAAAACCCGTCAGATATATAACAGACAGACAGACAGACAGACAAACAGACAGACAGACAGACAGGTAGATAGATAGATAGATAGAAAGATAGACAGACAGATAGGTGATAGATAGATAGATAAGCAAGTAGGTAAGTAAGTAAGTACAAATAAACAGACAAATAAAACAAACAAACAAAACGAAAAAGAAAAGACAAGAAATTACACTAAACATGAAATGTAAAAAGCCGCATGGACAGAAACTGCAGAATATACACACAGCATCCATTCTGGACAGCAGCCTTTCTCATCGTCAATTTTGCATCAGTGTAGCTGGCATGTCATACACCGCCGCCGGGAGAGGGAGAAACATGACGTGATTTTCCAGATGAAAAATAGGAGACCGATCCGCAGTGGGAGAATAAATAATGCGTGACAGTAAATGGGGGGGGGGGGGGGGGGGGGGGGGGGGGGGGGGGGGGGGGAGGGGGGGGGGGGGTGAAAAAAGAGAGTAAGAGAGAAAAGGGGAAATTACTAGCGGAGAACTTCCAGAAGGTGGCGGAGCTATTTGTACTGAAAGAACTCCCCGGGCTTCCCATCGGGGACATGCATGTGCGTGTGCACCTATGTACATGTGTGTGTGTGTGTGTGTGTGTGTGTGTGTGTGTGTGTGAGAGAGAGAGAGAGAGAGAGAGAGAGAGAGAGAGAGAGAGAGAGAGAGAGAGAGAGTATGCGCGCGTGCCTACGTGTGGTGTGTTTGCGTGTTCGCGTGGGTTTGAGAGAGCACGCGTGCGTGCGGCGTTTGCACGCGCACGAGCGCGCGTGTGAGTACGAACGCGCGCGTGTGCAAGCGCTTGTGAGTGAATGAATGTACATGCATGCATGCGATCGCACACACACGCGCGCGCGTCTTTGTGTGCATGCATGCATGCGTGAGCACATACGTGCGAGTGTTCGGGTGCACAAGTCCCGGCATGCATGCATGCGGCGTGTGCGTGCACAGTAAGGAGAAAGAAAGACAGTTGTGTCAACGCCCTCCCCCCCCCCCCCCCCCCCACCCCCCAGCCTCCTCGTCTCTCACATGTCCACGGAATCTTTGTATGTGATCAGACGGTCCACAGTCTCGCTCAGGGTCAGGCTGTCCACTACTGCGCCTCGCATGCCGCATCCGTCCGTCTCCGAGGCAAAACGAGCTGTCAACTCTGCACAACAGGGCCAGCACCTGTGTTAGAAATATACACGCATGGACGCACGAATGAACGAACGAACGCGCGCGCGCACGATCACTCTCTCTCTCTCTCTCTCTCTCTCACCTTTCTCTCTCTCTCCTTCTTCTTCTTCTCTCTCATACACAAAATACACGCACACACACATGCGCTTACGCGCGCGCGCATACACATACACACACACACACACACACACACACACACACACACACACACACACACACACACACACACACACGTACGCAGGCACGCACGCACACACACACACACACACACACATACGAATGCACACAGAGACAGAAAGGCATACCCACATGTACACGCAAGCACACGCGCGCGCGCACACACATACATACACACAGGCGCGAGCGCCGGGTAGGAGTAGGGGGCGCATGTGCACACACGCAGGTCACCATACATAGCTACACACACACACACACACACACACACACACACACACACACACACACACACACACACACATGCGTATGCGCGGACCAACAGACACGACATACAAACGTGCACGCGCATACACTTAACAAACGTGCATGCGCACACACTTATGCACACACTCAAACCAATATACTTGTACACATATACGCTTCCTCTCTCTCTTTCTCCCTCTCTCTCTCACACACACACATATACACACACACGTTCACTCACTCACACATCGGCAGAGAGAGAGAGAGAGAGAGAGAGAGAGAGAGAGAGAGAGAGACAGACAGAGAGAGACAGACAGACAGACAGACAGACTGACTGACAGACAGACAGAAAGGGAGAGGGTGCGAAGGGATGTGGGGGTGGTGGTGGGGCGGAGACAAGCTCAGACATTCAGACAGAAGCAAAGAACATTAACAAGTACAAAGCACAGGATCAGTGTGTGTGTGTGTGTGTGTGTGTGTGTGTGTGTGTGTGTGTGTGTGGTGTGTGTGTGTGTGTGTGTGTGTGTGCATGGGTGTGTGTGTGTGTGTGTGTGTGTGTGTGTGTGTGTGTGTGTGTGTGTGTGTGTGTGTGTGTGTGTGACAGAGAGAGAGGAGGGAGAGAGAGAGAGAGAGAGAGAGAGAGAGAGAGAGAGAGTCAGACAGAGTCAGAGAGAGACAGTCAGGCAGAGAGAGAGAGAGAGAGAGAGAGAGAGAGAGAGAGAGAGAGAGAGACAGAGAGAGAGAGAGACAGAGACAGACAGACAGACAGAGACAGAGAGAGACAGAGAGTCTGAGAGAGAGTCAGAGGACAGAGAGACAGAGAGACAGAGTCTGAGAGAGTCAGAGAGAGAGAGTCAGAGAAAGAGAGAGAGAGAGAGAGAGAGAGAGACAGACAGAGAGAGAGAGAAAGACAGACAGACAGAGACAGAGAGAGAAGGGTGGGGGATGAAGAAGGGTGAGAGTAGACAGACGGCCAGACACCGAGACCGACAGACCAGTACCTACACCTTACCGATCAGGGCATCGACGCGCTCCTCCGAGAGACCGGTGGGCGTCTCTTCTGCTTGTTGTCATCAGCGTCACCATGGCAACAGCCCAGCCACAGCAGCAGCAGCACCACCACCACCCCGCTGCGCTCATAGCCGTCATCCGCCACTCTTCACCCCGACCTTGGCCCCTCCGGCAAAAAGGGTCGTAACTATGTTTAAAAAAAAAATAAAAATAAAAAAAATCCACCCCTAAGTTATTTTCCCTTCGGAGGAAAGATCGATAAAAGGACGAGAAATAAGGGATTTAAAAAGAAGAAGATTATACTCATCGTAATGACTTGAGCATAAGTAAAACTGCAAGTATACCCAAGAAGACATTACGTCTCTGGCAGTGCAGGCTTCACACACACACACACACACACACACACACACACACACACACACACACACACACACACACACATTCACGAAGTTGATAATTACGTTGTAACTGACTGACATTAACATTAAAAAAAAAATCTACTTTGAGAGTTTGACTTTAACGAAATGACAACACTGAAATACTGGAGAGAGAGAGAGAGAGAGAGAGAGAGAGAGAGAGAGAGAGAGAGAGAGAGAGAGGAGAGAGAGAGAGAGAGAGAGAGAGGAGAGAAGATACTTTTTATATTTGTCATGCAATGCCTGAAATATGTACATTAAAGAGAAAAAAAAAAATATCTGGAAAAATACACTGGTGTTTAATTAATCAACCTTTTCTTCTTTCTCCAGATTATCTACTGCCGGAAAGGAACATTTGCTCTGTTTGAGAACTTTCACAATAATGAAGCCAAGTCGTCTAACTCTTGCTTTTGACCCTCGGTTTCTGCTCATTTTACCATTCGGTCAAAGTGATTAAACAAAAACTTATTAAAAAAAAAAAAAAAAAAAAAGCGTTTCGAGTATTTCATAAACAGGCCTACTATGCATTTGTGTGGTTTTCATCATCTCTCTCTCTCTCTCTCTCTCTCTCTCTCTCTCTTCTCTCTCACCTTCAGTTGTGTGTGTGGGTGTGTGTGTGTGTGTGTGTGTGTGTGTGTGTGTGTGTGTGTGTGCGCGTGTGTGTGTGCGCGCGCGCGCGCGTGCGTGTGTGTGTGGTGTATCTGTGTGTGTGTGTGTGTGTGTGTGTGTGTGTGGTGTGTGTGTGTGTGTGCGTGTGGTGTGCGTACGCGCGTGCGCACGTGTGCACGAGAAGGAGGTAGGGTGGAAAGTGGGAACCAGAAATAAAGCATGTGGAAACAGGTCCCTGCGCGCAGCAATAAACAAAAACAAACCCAATCCTTGGGGTTCATTGATGGAAGTGTCATGGGAATGATTCGAGTCACCCGTGTTGAAGTGGGCTGCAGTCAGTCGGCCTCGAGTCACAATGCATGACCACAGTCTATGTGTATGTGTACCGGAGCGTCACAAGAAAGACCGAGTCTATGGCTCTCCGTTAGCTAAAAATGCCACGCGACTTTGTCCAGGAAATGACAGGTCCACTCTCGTGTTACACTGGTCACCAAACGCACAACTATGCCCTTTTTTTTGTTTTGTTTGTTTTGTTGTTTTTCTGAAGAGATCCACCAAGCAAAGATGTCCCCATGACCACCACTCCCTCCCCTCTCCTCCATCCCCTCCCTTCTTTCCGTCCTCTCTGCTCCCCTCCGCCCCCTTCATGAGACAGCTTTTCTCTCCAAAAATGTATTGACCAGTTTTGTGGAATTTTCCCCAGTTCATACATAATAAGTTGACCTGTCTTTTGTCATGCATAACATCTTCCCCCTCCCACCTCCACCCACCCCCCACCCCCTACACACACACACACGCTAAACCAAGCCACCTTATTTGGGGGGGGGGGGGGGGGGGGGGGGAGGAGGGGGGGGGGGGGGGGGAGACAGACAGACCAAAGTTGTCGTTAGGAAAGACGGGTGTCTTAAGAGAGGAGATCTTTCCAACAGTCGATTGCTCTTGAACATGCGCAGAGGTAAATCACATCAGGGGAGGTAATCAGTATCTTCGCCGTTTTGCTAGTTAAATTAAAGAGAGTACCGTTGCATATATCAAAGGCAGTTGTTACTTCTTACTGCTCTGAGTGTCTCTTTGTCGGTCTACCGTCTGTCCGCGAGAAGTCTGGTCATCATCAAAGGCAGTTGTTACTTCTTACTGCTCTGAGCGACTCTTTGTCGGTCTACCGTCTGTCCGCGAGAAGTCTGGTCATCACACTTCCAACGCTGAAACACTAACAGAAATGACTTTTCTGTCAACATTTTGCGGCGGGGCAAAGGCAGCGAAGAGTGGGCTTCAACAAGCTGACACACTGAGAGGGGCGTTACAGGATTCATCCCCCCCCCCCCCCCCCCCCCCTCCACCTCCCTTCTTCCCCACCTCCCCCGTGAAGGTTTTTGCATGAACTAAAAAAAAAAAAAAAAAAAAAAAAAGGAAAATAAAAACTGTCTGAGAGACACACATCCGGTGATACTATGCACGTTTAAGGTAGTAGATTGGCTGTTTTTTTTTTTTTCTCTCCCGGATTTCAAGCAGAAGAAGAAGAATCACATGGAAGTAAATGTGGACACTGCCAAAGTGAGACCTTCATAAAAAACAAATAACAACCAGATGCTTATTTCAGCCGTGGAGATCATTTTTCAACCCGCATCTGAGACCCTGATTAATGAAATGACAATGAATGCTTGTTAGTCATCGCGAAATACGTACCGGAAATTCTGAAACTACCGATAGCAGTGGAGCAGACACGGCATACTGGGTACGGGTCTGACCGATAGACTGATAGCGTATCAAGGGACTGAACTGTGTGAAGAAAACACATCTGAAGTAGCTGATGGGGAGTAGCTGAGAGGGAGAGAGAGAGAGAGAGAGAGAGGAGAGAGAGAGAGAGAGAGAGAGAGAGAGAGAGAGAGAGAGAGAGAGAGTGTGTGTGGTGTGTGTGTGTGTGTGTGTGTGTGTGTGTGTGTGAAGACGGTAGGCTAAGTCACAGTGACACTGTGCTAGAATTTCACTTTCAGACTGAACATATGTTTCAGACTGAGATAATTACATCCCCCTAACTCCAAAAGAATGCTGCTTACGACACCGAATCGTCAAACAAAAATGCCCACACAGAACATACAGACCAAACATGGAGATATTCCCAAATAGTATGTTCCAAGCTCGCCTATATACCCTGTACCTCACATGTACACAGAAACAACTGTTGAAATGATCAGATAACAAATAGACAGCTGTTCGAGACGGATACACCCTTTTTGATTTTGAATTGGAGAACACAGAACAACAGACGAACAGAATCAAATACTGATAACCTCGGTTTGAATGGTTTCTTCTTCTTCGTTCACTCAGACAGGAACCCCAGAGGCACTGACGAAGGCTGCTGTACGGCGGAGGCCCTCCAGTGATCCATAAAGCTTTTCCCTCATCGGTGTGTTGGCCTTAGCTTTTCATGTGTGGCTGTACCGCATGGGCAACTTGAAGACTCGCCAATGTGGAATTTTGTGAACGTGTGGTGTCTCAGTCTGGAGTGCCCTGTCCTCAGTCTCACAATATACTCACTTGGTTTGATATGGGCAGCGGATGGTATGCATCTCTTTTGACTGGGCGCCGCTCATCTTTTTTGCTTCTCCTTGATAATACTTTTGATTTCTTCAAAGAAGACTTCCTGCTCCAGTTGGGGCTGCTGTCCTCCTTCCTTTGCCAATTGGTCAGCTTCTTTATTGCCATATATATTGCAGTGCGAGGGTATCCACTGGATGACAGTATTCTCAGTGGACTGCTGCAGAATGGCCAGGGTAGAGACAAAGGAGTTGAGTTCCTCTGTTTCGAGGCTTTTTTAAAGGCCTGCAGTACTGATAAAGCATCAGAGAAGATGACGACTTTAACATGTATTGCGTTTGATTGGTATGTAAGAAAAATCTGACAGGAGACAGGGAACAGTAAACGGTAAAAACCTTATAGGCAGGGCAGCTCTTGCTCCCATGAGAAGATAAGGACATGCCCATAACTCCAAACGAATGGTACTCACAACACCAAATCACCTAGCACGTGGATTCGGGTCAGGTACAGTTCAGATGCAACTAAAGACGTAGAGAGATATACCACGAGATGTACGATCGATAGATTCGGATTAATTATAACCAGTTGAATGTATCTGTGACGGTCTTAGAGATTTATCAAGACATATACAATAGATTCGGATTAGGTACAATTTGGGCGTGTTGTGTCGGTTGTATATATGTATCCAGAAATAAGCGGTTGCCTGGGGTTAGGCACAAGCAGTTGAATGTACCTGTGACAGTCTTTAGAGATATCAGGAGGTATGATGGATTCAGATAAGATTACAAATACTTTGGGTGTAGTTGTGACAGTCTTAGAGATATATCCAGAAATAAACGATGGATCTGGTTACAGTGCGAACAGTCTGGGCGTTTGTGTCAAGTCTTGGAGATGTATCCAGAAGTATACTATGAACTTGGGTTAGTACAAACAGGTTTCAAAGCGGAATGACTGAGGGCGGAAAATGAAGTTAAATTTAGAAAGAGAGGGGGTTAGTTACCACCAAGGACATAGACAAACAAATACTTTGTCTATGTCCTTGGCGGTAACTAACCCCCATCTGTCTAAATTTAGTACAAACAGTTTAAATGTATTTGTGACAGTCCTAGAGGTGTAACCAGAAACATACGATTGATTCGGCGGGTCCGGGTCCACTTACGGACAACAAAATGCAACGCAACCACACCAGCTTGACGGTGGTCTGCGTTCTCCCAAAACGCCCTTCTCCTTTGATGTTAATGTCCAGTTTTTGAACGGCGATCTCTCTGTCGAGCAGCAGCGCTTCGGTTTGCTTTGACACGGTTCATTGCTCTCCGCACGTGTGCAAAACCGCGACAAGAACCGTTTCAAATCGAACCATGCGGTGGAAAGACAGCCATTTCCGACGCGAAAGTTGGGGTTGGGGTATATGGATGGACATCCTGCCCTAACTTCAAATGTTGGCCTAGGGGCCAGAATAGCTCGGTTGCTGCAGCGCCGGACTCGCAATCTTGGGGTTGCAGGTTTGAATCTCCGCAGGGCCGTTTCGGTTCAGGGGGATTTTCCCTCGGAGTTAACACTGGTTCTGACTCCATTTCCCATACAGTCTTTTCGAAAGAGACTATAAACCGAGGTTCCGTGTGTGAACGCACGCATAACATCTTGCACACATGTTAAATCCCATCACCAACTTTCGGAAGAGAAGGCTAGTTTGGCCGTTAGTATGGATGACACGTTATACATAGCATGCACCTTCCCCCGAAGATGGAGTAAGGCTGCCTTTATGGCGGGGGATGGAAAAAAAAAACGTCATACACACAAAACTCCACTCCCATTGTTGGGTAGATGGGATTCAATCCCTGCCTGTCTATACAGGGAGTGTCCGCAGGAGTATCAGCCTGCGTACACACAAAAAAAAAAAAAAAAAAAAAAAAAAAAAGTTGGCCTTCCCACTATAAGCATTTTTACCTCCTCTCACCTGAAACGATCACACACTCTGAAGGCGGGCAAATGGAAGCAAAAGTACACACACACAGTGTGCCCCGGCGTCATTGCAGGAGGAACATGTTACATAGCCTGTGCAGAAAAATCACAGACATGGTGATTCAAAGGAGCTGACATTGTCCTTGCAGCTGTCGGAACCAACGCACTGAGCATTTCTTCACGAGGTGCACGTGAGGGCTTTTGGAATCCGGCGCTCCGTTCAGTTTGAAGCTAATGTTTGCCACGTTCGCAAAACATGCACGCGCGCATGGATGTACGCAAGCTTGCTCGCGCGCACACACACACACATACGCGCGCGCACGCGCACGCTCAGGCAATGGCCAAAACCAACAGTCAAATAAAATTATTTCAAATCAAATCAAATCAAATCAAAACAGCTGTATTAGCTCAAAGGAGAAATTCTAACGTGGTTGCACATATCCATCACAACTATAAAGTAATCAGATCGACAA
>JADBJO010000964.1:330000-332500 GCA_016801955.1 Conus betulinus | reverse complement strand
TCGTCGTCTGCATCCCTTTGGCCGGCTGTTGGGAGAGCTTGAAACTGGACCATACTCGGTAACGTTCCTTTGAAATGCTCTCTTCTCTGCAGATTACAGCAGACTGCCTTTTTTTTTTTTCCCTTAAGTTATTTATTTTCATTTGGCCAAACTCGGCAACGTGCCTTTGAAATGCTCTCTTATCGGCAGAATACAACAGACTGCCTTTAAAAAAAACATTTGTTTTATTTATTTATTTTTATTTTTTCATTTTTACTAAACATTCGTTTTGCGTGCGTCACCGGTATCGAACGAAGTTATTTCAAGGGAATTCACTCTTACACATGCACAAAATGGCGAGGCAGCCATTTTCATTTGCTATGAAACAATTTCGTCAGCAAAACTGTGACCAGATCACGGTCTAACGTGATTTTTAAAAAAAAGAAAGAAGAAGGAGAAAGAAAAGAAAAGAAAAAGAAAAGAAAAGGCGCCTAATGCGCAGTCCTTCAAAACATGTTAGCATCAGGAATTGATTGGCTCTGCCAGAAAAAGACAAAACAAAAACAAAAAACAAAAAAAAAAAAAAAAAAAAAAAAAAAAAAACAACATGACAGCAAGTCGATAGTGGAAACTATATAGCAGACGGTACGAAGTCAGCTGCTCAAGATCAACAGAGGAAAAACACTTAATTAGTCACCGGCATATCAAACTACAACAATCGGCAACGGCTGTTGTTGTTTTCCTGATGAAAGGTTAAACCACACGCTATGCACTTGGACAGAGTTTCATATACGATTAAACACACACACACACACACACACACACACACACACACACACACACACACACACACACACACACACACACACACGTATTGGTTTAACTTCACATAATTTGTTGTGAAAGGATGTTAATGAAACTACTACTACTACTACTACTACTACACATATTTATATATGTCTATATCTATATATATCTATAGATATATGTCTAGTCTCTGTCTGTCTGTCTGTTCCCCCTCCTCTCTCTCTCTCTCTCTCTCTCTCTCTCTCTCTCTCTCTCTCTCTCTCTCTCTCTCTGTCTCTGTGTCGCGTTCCCCATCACAATGAACAACCACATCCTTTCATTGTTCACAGTGTGTTCACAGCCCACAGTTATGAACAATGATGGTGAAGGGAAGAGAAAAAACAAAACAAAACAAACAAACAAACAAAAAGGGAATCTTTCTAACAGGCCAACTAGGTGTGCGGCCAGTCTCAAAGTGCACTGTGTTCTTTCTCTCAACACAATATTTGAACGACGAATGCGTAAAGCAACCGGTGAGCTAGACGATGCTTTGTCACGGTAGGGGGTCATTGATCTGTTCTTATTCCTCAGTGCTTCTCCTTCTACAGTCTGTTTTTATCCCCCCCCCCCCCCACCACTCCCCACCCCTTCACTATTCTCTCTCTCTCTCTCTCTCTCATTTTTTTTAGATTGTTATTATTTTTTTCTCCCAACTCGCACGCAGCATGCAAGTCTGTATGGTGTATTGCTGACTAATGGATATTTTCTGGCTGACTTGAATGTTTTTGGCATTTGATACAGCGCGTCAGGGTCTATTTTTGTACTAGCGTTTGCTGTTCTACGATGGTCTCTGCCTGTGATTCTGATCTTGTTGTAGACAGAGTGAAAACAGATGACACGCATCCGTGCCTTGTACGATTTTAATGCGTCCAAATACGTGTATATATATATATATATATATATATATATATATATATATATATATATATATATATATATACATATATATATATATATATATATATATATATATATATATATATATATATAGAGAGAGAGAGAGAGAGAGAGAGAGAGAGAGAGATGGTTTGTTCACATCCCAATGGAGTGTGTAACAGTTAAAAAACAAAAAAAAAACTGTGCTGTTTCAGTGGTGTCAAAACACAGCAGGGGGCAGCAAGGGTGTAGGGAAAGAGAGGGTGGTGGTAGGGGTGGTGGGGCAACTGCTTCCCTGACGTCCATGAGGGTAGGGGTAGAGATGGGGGGGGTGTGGTGTGGTGTGGTGTATTCGTATCCTTCCGTCCCCTTCCACCCTCCCTCCCCTCCGCCTCTCCCAGCATCCACCCCCAAAATGACGCGGCAGGGGAAGGGATAGATGAAGAGAACAGCTGTCCACATCCCAACTCCCCACCACCCACCCACCCACCACCACCCCGGTGTGGATGAGGGAGGGGGTGGGGAGGGGAGGCAGAGGGTGGGTGGGGTGGGTGGGATGGAAACCGGCCTGTATTTATGCCCCAACCCACACTCCACCACATTTATCAATCTTAGAATAAAAAGAATGATAACTTTCTGAATAACGATTTCACATACTATTAAAAGGCCTGGTTCTGAAGAGGGTTTTTATCGATTTAAAGGAGAGGCTTACCGGAAACTGACGCGTGCTGCCGCGAAAAAGTGACAGTTAGTTAGCTAGGGAGAAAAAACTGGCCATCCAGAAAAGGGTCAGATACTG
>JADBJO010000964.1:322500-327500 GCA_016801955.1 Conus betulinus | reverse complement strand
CAAGCACTAATTCTATTCTTGAGAGAACAAGAATCCGTTCAAAGCGAAAGTACGCGGTGTCGCATCGAAGACGCTGCTGGCATAAACAGGCCACGAGCTGACACGATGTATTGACCGTCTCGCCAGCCTCTCGATGTGCGAGAGCTGTGACATCACTACTTGAAATTCAATATGGAGGAAGCGACGACTTGCTGGAAAGGCCGTTTGGGGTAAGCGATGGTGCTCGCCTGGCTTATCTTGTGCACTGATGCGCGTACTTCACTGACGCACTCTTGCTCTGCTCATGTGTTTAAATGTTTGTTAGTTTAGCAACGGCACAGTCTGATCCCGTGAAAACATCCCATTTTCTGTCCAGCTCCATTTTGTGCTTATCATTTGTTATGATGGATGAATCATCGACTGTCGTCTGCAAAATGTAAACATCACGCCCGCCTCATATAAGACAAGACCATAAAGCCCAATGCCCAGCGGTCATTTGAACGCTACACCTGTCACAGTACTATTGATCTAATCGATGATAAAGTGACCAGGTCCATTAGCGTGGTGTACAATCAGATTTGTCGTAAAAGACCTAATTATGATCAGGTGGATCACTCATTTTCTGTTTACAGTGTCGCTCGCTCGTAGTAGTATGCTACAGTCGCAAGCCACCTGTTAATACGGCGAAGAGGTGGATTAACTTTGTCGTGCGTGTTGAATAAATTTTATCCTCCAGTGAACCCATTGAAGTGTTTCTCGGGATGGTTGACTGGCAGACATAACTAACTGCGCGCGGAGGGTTGTTGTGGATGTGTTGTCTCATAATAATTTGTAGATGAGCATGGAACGAAGAGAAAAACAGAGCACAGTAAACCAGAGCAGGTGGTATCGCTCCTGGCGTTGTCAGCTGTCGGGTAGTGATGCCAGAACACATCTCTCTCTCTCTCTCTCTCTCTCTCTCTCTCTCTCTCTCTCTCTCTCGCTCACCAGTATATGTGTGGATACAATGTGCTGGTTCTCATAGAAAAAGGCACAAGTAAAATATGATTAGATCTCATTGTGAAGTGTGAATAGGTACTGAATTACTAAATTTTGAACACAGTCTGACTTTGCCAGTCTTGATTATCTCTGTTAGAAAAAGCCCCTCCCTCCCTGCCGATATCATCCTTTCAATATTTATTTGAAGATTTCTCGTTGATGGATTTAAAGTAGATAAGTGGATAATATAGATAGAAAAGCAATATGGTTTCTTCATAAATAACATTGCAGGGCACTATTTCAGAGAAAAGCAGACCTAATGTTTACACAGAGAAAACTATAATGACTAATTCTAAACTGGAATAAAGTGATACAATATTCAATATGTATTCATGCAATAAACAGTATCACATTGATCTACATATGTGTGTTTTTTCACTGCTAATCTCAGATCAGCCAAGAACAGTGTACCGTCTCTTGTTGCCACAGGCAATAGTCATACAGGTTGAAAAAAAAAAAGATTGAAACAAATTTGGAAGAGGAATGAGGAATGAGAAAAAGAATTAAAAGTCTTCTGCTAACTGGGTTCCTGCACCGATATGATATGCCATCAAATTCACAGTGCTGGATATCCCCTGAAGAAAGAAAATGAAACGGTTTTTTTCATACTCTTCACTGGAGCTTTCACATCTATTTGAATAAATATATGAATAAAGCTGTGCAGGGGAGAGGGTGGGGGTGGGAGGGGCTAGGATGTGAGATTGGGGATAGAGGTGGGGTTGGAGAGTATGACTCAGGAGGTTCAATTGAAAAAAATAACCATTTTCTTGAAGAATGAAAAAAAGAAATGACAAAGAAAATCAGCAATCACAGATTAATACTGTTGCTTTTTACACAAGGTCTCATTTACTGATTTAGAAAAATTAGTGCTGATCAGTCGATGGAATAATTCTTCATGATTTATATCAAAAGTTCTGGCTCTTAATTTGTGGGTTGAATTTGGCAAGTTTTTGTTCCATGTAAGATCAGTTAAGTGTACCTTTGCTACCCGATTTAGCCAAACCTGCATAATTTATTCATTGAGGCTTCTCAGTCAGAGAATGAAAGAGTTTTGTTTCCCCCCCGATCAGTATAGCAGATGAAGGTTTCTCCTTTCCACCATTTACATCTACTCAGATTTATTGTGTTGTGTATGTTTGAATGGCACACTTTCATACATGTAATACCAATTTCAGAGTGACTACAATATTGCACCCCCAGGTTGTACATTGTGATAGTGAAATCTTCAAAATGGGCCTAAAATGGTACCTGGGTGATCTTCATGTACACCTCAGTGCTTTTGAAAGTTGTGGTTTAAAAGTGATGTTGGTGTGACCACTGCAGTGTCTATTCTGGGTCTGTGCAGGCATATGGGTAAACAGCCAAAGAAAAGATGAAGATGGGGGTAGCAGCATTAGAGTCTTTCCTGTCTTGTACATTTGCCAGTATTTTAAGAATAAATGGCGTCAAATTGTGTGTGTGTGTGTGTGTGTGTGTGTGTGTGTGTGTGTGTGTGTGTGTGTGTGTGTGTGTGTGTGTGTGTGTGCCTACTCTCATTTTCATAAGTGGAAGGAGGGATGTTGAGCGAAGTGTGTGTATGTTAAAACATGATAAAGAGAGATGAGGGACAGGCAGAGACAGAAGCTTTTATAAAGAGAGCTCTTGAGAATGTGTGTAGAAAAACCCAAATCAGCAATTCTCCCCCCTGCACACACACACACACACACACACACACACACACACACACACACACACACACACACACACACACACATACACACACAGAGAAGCTTTTATAAAGAGGGCTCTTGAGAATGTATGTAGAAAACCCAAATCAGCAACTCTCTCCCCCTGCACACACACACACACACACACACACACACACACACACACACACACACACACACACACATGTACACACACACATGCATGAAAAAGAAATTGTGTGTAGACAGAAACACCTCACACACACACACACACACACACACACACACACACACACACACACACACACACACACACACAGAGAAAATGCCATCTGATTTTAGTTTCCAGAAATTCATCAAGAGAGGCTGGTAATGAAGTCATAAATGCCATAAAGAGTTTGTTTGTTTTCTGGAATGGAATGCTTCCTATTACTGGCTCCTGGAACCCCTACTTCAGAACTTTTAGGGAGTCCATACTAGATTTTTTTTTAAAGGGTGGGCAAAGCTTTGGCTGCCTGAAATTGCTGACTTTATGCCCAACCTTCTTGGGAAGAGAGATAAAGTTGGAGGCAGACACTGAACTTTCACAAGACTCTTAAACGCAATAATGAAATTGGTGGTCTAAAGGTGTTCAAATGTTATGTTATTGTGTCCCATAGACTTGTGAACCTGATTTTTTAATGCATCCTTTCAGTCTATAGAGAATGTGACGAGTGTCAATGGAAGCCCTTGGAAGGATAGAATTTATGTTAAGGTTTAATGAGCACACCTCAGGAAATGGATTACGGAAGGAAGGGCATTGAGTGAATTTACATCTCTTTCTAGCATCCTACGTCAGAGAGATAGGCAGTGAAGGAATGTTCATGTCCTCCTATCTTTCACTTTCACATCTTTAGGCAGTGAAGGAATGTTCATGTCCTCCTATCTTTCACTTTCACATCTTTAGGCAGTGAAGGAATGTTCATGTCCTCCTATCTTTCACTTCACATCTTTAGGCAGTGAAGGAATGTTCATGTCCACCTATCTTTCACTTTCACATCTTTAGGCAGTGAAGGAATGTTCATGTCCTTCTATCTTTCACTTTCACATCTTTAGGCAGTGAAATGATTTTCATGTTCTTATATATCTTTCATGTTCACTTCTTTAGGCAGTGAATGAATGTTCATAACCTTCTATCTTTCAGCTTCATATCTTAAAGCAGTGAATGTACTTTTCATTTCCTTTGATTTTTCACTTTCACACATCATCTGCCTGTACTGAACTGCATAGTCATGGGGATTCTGATTCTGTGTGCACTCTTTGCGTTTCTTCGGGGGCCAGAATAGCTCAGTTGGTAGAGTGCCGGACTCGTGATCCTGGGATTTCGGGTTCGAATTTCGGTACAGGGGGATTTTTCCCTCAGAGTTAACATTGGTTCTGACTCCATTCCCCATACAGTCAAATGAGACTATAAACCGAGGTTCTGTGTATGAATGCATGCACAACATCTTGCACACATGTAAAATCCCATCACCAACGTTCGGAAGAGAAGGTCAGTTTGGTCGTTGATATGGATGACACGTTACACATAGCATGCACCTTCTCCAAAGATGGAATATGGCTGCCTTAATGGCATGATAAAAAACGGTCATACACACAAAACTCCAGTGCCTGTCTATGCAGGCACTGTGCGCAGGAGTATCAGCCTGCATATGCAGAAAGAAAGAAAGAAAGAATTGCTTTTCTTCCTTTTTTTTTTTACCATACCTTGCAGTCAGCCTCTTAACAACTGATAGAGCTCTAGGAAGAGGACGGAGAGGGTGGTGATGATGAGATGAGAGAGGAGCTGATGGGTAAAAAGGGGTGAAGTAGGGGATGAAGAGGGGGGCATGGGGGAGTTGTGAGGATGCTACACAGACATGATAATTGACATCTTCCGGGAACATTGGCAGGGGATGTTTGTGGTTTGAATCAGAAGCTGGTGCAGCAGGTAGGCCAACCACCCATGAGGAGATGAAGGCTGAAGAGGTTTCCAGGCAATGTCAGTATGTCTGGCGGGTGAATAGTTGAGCTGGCAAATGTGGACAGTGGAGGCAATGATGGCAGCTTGAGTTAGTAACATTGAAACAGGGGGTTGTATGATTCAGCTGAATGTGCATGTTTTCACTGTAATTTAAATGTTGTTTCGTAGAATTCTTGCCCCCCCCCCCCCCTCTGTCTCTCTCTCCCTGTCTCTTGTTCTCTTTGTGTGTGTGTGTGTGTGTGTGTGTGTGTGTGTGTGTGTGTGTGTGTGTGTGTGTGAAACTGTTAGTTTAACTT
>JADBJO010000964.1:315000-317500 GCA_016801955.1 Conus betulinus | reverse complement strand
ATGCAGGTCTAGACCTAGGAGTTGTGTCCGATTTTTCCAAGTTTCCAGATAAGCCTCCATGGACCTTTTTCACACCAGAGATTCATTTTGATCTTGCAGCTTTTCGCAAAGAATGTACCAGCTCTCTGGCATACAAGGCATTGTATGCTGACCTCTGTTCAAAATTCCCATCCTATCAGAAAAAATTTTCACTGATGGTTCCAAAGTCTGAAGATGGAGTGGCCTGTGCAGCCTATGCCCTGGTGCTCCTTCTCAAATACTGTTTGAACATATTCCTTCAGATACTTCTGCTTACTCTGCTGAACTTACAGCTCTGGTTCTGGCACTGAGGATAATCTCACAATCTAAGAAGAGGGACTTTCTGGTTCTGTCAGATTCACTGTCAGCTTTGGAGGCCATAGCTGGCCACAACCTTCAGCATTCAGAACTTTACTTTTTTTGAAACTTTTTTACCAAGTTGAAAGTGGAGGGTTACAACA
This sequence comes from Conus betulinus, assembly GCA_016801955.1. Lineage (NCBI taxonomy): Eukaryota > Metazoa > Mollusca > Gastropoda > Neogastropoda > Conidae > Conus > Conus betulinus. The sequence goes on along the minus strand of JADBJO010000964.1, from coordinate 317,021 downwards.
TTATTCTGGCTTGGGTTCCTGGTCATGTTGGCATCGGAGGGAATGAAATGGTTGATCGATTGGCCAAGAATGCGCAAGAGAGAGAAACTGTCCATATATACATCTCTGCTCAGATCTGCTCAACCAAAATTAACGATTATGTCAGAGATCTCTGGCAGGAGGATTGGAATACACAAACGGGTAACAAACTCTTTCAGATCTGTCCAAACCTTAAGGAGTTCCTCTCATCTGCGTCTGGTGGTCGTAAAGAAGAAACAGTTCTGTGCCAGCTGCACACACGGCCATTTGTATTTTACCCATTCCTACCTTTTAAAGAGTGAAGAAGCTCCGTGGTGCATTCCATGTCATGTGCCACTCACAATGAAACATATTCTTTTAGAGTGTTGGGACTTGCACGATGTGAGACACAAACATTTTACAGCAGATTCCAAGAAAACCTTGTTCAGAGATGTTCCGCCTGATGCAATCTTTGAGTTCTAGAAAGAGATTAACATTTTTCATCGGATCTGAGATTTTACAGTGGAAAGATTTTTAACAAACTTTTCGGATGGGTTTTTTTCATGTATTTTAAAAGACTTTGTGGTTGGCTGGGCTATAAGCAACATTATCTTATCTTATTTTACCCTCCAAACTTTGGCCACAAGAGTTTAGATTTGACCAGCCGCTGTGGTAAAGTGGTTAGCGTCACAGACTCCCAGCTGGGAGGTCATAGGTTCGATTCCCATCAGAGTCAAGTGGGATTTTGTGCCCCGACCGGTGCCTATCCAGAGTTGAGTTTGCTGCAGGCTCAGTTGGGAAGACTGGGACCACACAGTCGAATTTCATCCACTTAATGGATGGGTCTCTGAGAGTGTTGCTCAAATTTCTTGACCAACACTGCAGGTGTCTGTCTATATATCTCTCGGGCCTGGTTGATGCCTGGATATATTATGAAAGGAAGCATAGAGTACAACCCTGTCATGTAGTTTCAGACTAGAATGGAAATCTGTAGCATCATCTTCATCCTCCTCATTCTCATAGATAAGCATGAAAAAAGTCTCAAATTCTGTGGCCCTTCATACCCTGCTCTCATGGTGACCTCAGTTTCGATGTCCTCTCCATATCTATGGCCTTGATTTGAGTCTGTCGGGGTCACCGGTATCAGCGAGTCCATAGGGGCTTTGTCATTGGATGGACATGGTGGCACCCTCCAGAGGGAGAGCTCACTCAAGCCAGCTCCGCGACTAAGCAATTATTGTCGTCAGTAGGGGGCTTAGCAGGTGGTGTCCTGCGTATGTTAGATCAGAACAGGCGCCACTGAACACCACCGAAGTGACTCAGCAGCAGTGCAGTGTCTCCTCCGGTGGGTTGCCCCTTGACGACTTGACATTGACTGCTCCCTGTGGATGCCAATGCCAGGGCTATGGCAGGACAGGGTGTTGGAATGAGCGGCGTGGGTGCACTGCCACTGAGGTGGCACAGAAGATAGGACAGCAAAAAAAAAAAAAAAAAAAAAAAAAAAAAGGTTTAGATTTGGCTTACAGTGGTTTTTTTTTGTGAGCCCGGCCTGGTTGGCTGGTTGAAAAAAAAAGGGTCTCTCATCACCCCTGTGAAGTGACTTGGGCATGGTGATGGTATGTGTGACAAATGTGTATTGCTGAAGGTGCTTGTTTGAAGTGTGTGGTAATGTTTGGGTTGTGCATGGAGTGTTTTGTCACGGTATGGAAGGTTGTATCCAGTGACTGTCTTGTAATTTGTTATATTATGTCCTGTGCTGTCAGTTGGCTCTGTGTGCATCGTCAAAGGTTAGAGTTTCTCAAGAAAGAGTGAATATCTCTACTTTCAAGTCCAGCTGTTGTACTTTTTTTTTTTTCTTCATTCTCCAGCATTATTAGTGTTGTTATCATCTTGATCATTGTCTTCGTTTAACAAGAAATCCTTGTTTTTGCAGTGTTATGATTTGTATGTCACAAATCCTCAAGATTTGTGGTTTTAATTCTTGTCAACATCATCATTTTGGTCATTGATTTTTGATGTTATCA
>JADBJO010000964.1:302500-305000 GCA_016801955.1 Conus betulinus | reverse complement strand
TCCGTAACCACACATCATCATCGTCCTCATCGACCTCCGTAACAGCACACATCATCTTCATCGACCTCCGTAACAACACATCATCTTCATCGTCCTCCGTAACAACACGTAACATCATTTTCATCGTCCTCATCGTATCAAGAACATCATTTTCATCGACCTCCGTGACAGCACGTCATCTTCATCGTCCTCCTCAATCAGTCTTAGGGACGAAGTCTGACAGGACGTGGACCTTCGCGCTTTGCTGTCGTGGTGACCTCAGTTTGAATTCCTCTCCACGTCTGTGTCCCCATCAGCTTCACTGTCCAGGGTCGACTGACGGTTATTGACAAGTTTATGGGGGACCGTCGTGGGATGGGCCCTTGTGTGGGAGTGGAGGGTGTGTGCAGGAGTGCAGGTGTGGGGTGTGGGTGTGGTGTGTGTGTGGGGGGGGGGGGGGGGGGGGGGGGGGGGGGCACTATTCCCGTTAGGGGACGGCTTGTACCGCGACTTACACAATCGTTGTTGTGTCAGTGTCAAACTCACACGCACGCACGCACGCATGCACGCACGCATGCACGCTCGCAAGCACGCACGTACGCACGCATGCACGCACGCACACAAGCATTCATCGATACAACACATGGAGAACAAGCGCACACTGTCTTTCTGCCTTCCCTCTCCTCTCTCTCTCTCTCTTTCTCTCTCTCTCCCTCCCTCTCTCCCGAACGCGCGAACTGGCACACCTACACGCGTGCACGCACAGACCTGTTCACCCGCCGCCGAAGATCGAGTCCAGCAGCAGCAGCAGCAGCTTCAGCTTGAAGCTGCAGGTCCAACGACATGACGTTTGACGATTTCCGCCGGGGTGGTTCTCTTGACCGGGGGGGGGGGGGGGGGGGGGGGGGGGGGGGGGGGGTGGGGACCAAAGTTGGGATGGTCTGAACTGACACAGGGCATGACCGCGATCTGCTCGGTCTGATGATGTCATGTGGCAGCAGTGACCTTCATTCTTTTTGACCAGGTCAATCGTTCAAGGCTACCGAGTCCCACGGCCGCTAAGTCTGAGGCGATGTGATCAGCGACCGAAGTGGCTGAGGGCTGGTACGGGGTATAGGCTGAGGTCGTCGTTCATCTTGCCTGTGGGCTGAGCGTTGGTTCTAATTAAGACAGACAGAAACGGGCGAGCCAGGGGGGAGAAAGAATGAAAGCAAAGCAAACCAAACGATCCAGACCGAACCAAACCAAACCAAACGATCCAGACCGAACCAAACTAAACGATCCAGACCGAACCAAACTAAACGATCCAGACCGAACCAAACTAAACGATCCAGACCGAACCAAACCAAACGATCCAGACCGAACCAAACCAAACGATCCAGTCCGAATCAGACCAAACGATCCAGACCAAAGCAAACCAAACGATCCAGACCAAAAACCGCAAACCAAACGATCCAGACCAAAAACCAAACGATCCAGACCAAACCAAACGATCCACCAAAGCAAACCAAACGATCCAGACCAAAGCAAACCAAACGATCCAGACCAAACCAAACCATCCAGACCAAAGCAACCAAAGCCAAACGATCCAGACCAAAGCAAACCAAACGATCCAGACCAAAGCAAACCAACGATCCAGACCAAACCAACGACGATCCAAAGACCAAAGCCAAACCAAACGATCCAGACCAAACGATCCAGACCAAAGCCACCAAACGATCCAGACCAAACCAAACCGAACGATCCAGACCAATCCAAATCAAATCAACCTGAATCAAACGATCCAAACCAAACCGAACCAAAACAAACCGAACAAACATAACCTAACCAAACCGAACAAACCTATTCAAGCCAAACCAAACCGAACAAACCTAACCAAACCAAACCAAACCTAACCTAACAAACCTAACCAAGCTATTCAAACCAAGCGAGACCAGACCAAAGTAAACAAAACTCCCCGAAACAAACCTAACAACAAACAACCAGACAAACAAACAAAAAACCCCCCAACATCCAACCAAACTGTGCTTGTCTGACTGAGAAAAAAGATTCTTTGAAACGACCGGGCATACTGGCACGCATGCTCTCTCTCTCTCTCTCTCTCTCTCTCTCTCTCTCTCTCTCTCTCTCTCTCTCTCTCTCTCTCTCTCACACACACACACACACACACACACAAATGAGCGCGCGCGCGCGCACACGCACACAACACACGCAACGAAATAACATTCAATCGAAACGTGCTTGTCTGACCAGGAAATGGGAATTTTTGAATCGACAGAGCATGCTGGCATGTATAGTATAGTAATCACAGACAGAGACAGACAGACAGACAGACACACACACACACACACACACACACACACACACACACACACCACACACACACACACACACACACTTGTCATTTTCCTCCAACCACCCGATTTCTCATTTGATTTTTTTTTTTTTTTTTTTTTTTTTTGCTTTTTGTTTCCTAATTAAAGATTCATGTGTACTTTTTTTTAAGGGGGTGGGGGGGGGG
>JADBJO010000964.1:287500-292500 GCA_016801955.1 Conus betulinus | reverse complement strand
CACAACACACACACACACACACACACACACACACCATAACACACACACCAACGGTCACCGCCATCTGCTGCAGCCTGCCGTCACTATAGCAGACAGTTTGCCGTGTCAAACACTGTTCGTAAGCAAGGGACCTAGCCTTGCATGGTGTACATGTATGCAAGTTAGTGATCTACTTGAACCCATGCTGTTGGGGGCCGTATGTGCTGTGTTTTCGTTGGGGGATTTCTGTGGCTAGTTTTTGAGAGCCTCTTTGAACTTTTTTTTTCTCTTTACATTTTAAAGTTGACAGATTTTCTGGGGCGTTTTTTTTTTTAATGCCCTGTTTCTTGGGGAATTGTGCGGGGTTGCTGTGTCTCCTGTCTCTGTGTCTCTCCACACGCCTGTATCTGTGTGTCTGTCTGTCTCGGTCTCCGGTGTGTCTGCATATGTCTTTCTGTGTCTTCTTCTATACGTGTGTGTGTGTGTGTGTGTGTGTGTGTGTGTGTGTGTGTGTGTGTGTGTGGGGTGGAGGATGGTATGGTGTGGTGGTGGTGGTAGTGGTATGTGGTGTGTGTGTGTGTGTGTGTGTGTGTGGTGTGTGTGTTCGTATGGAAATGTGTGTATTTGTGTGTTTATATATGTGTGCGTGCGTGCGTGTGTGCATGCGTACGTGTGCGTGTGTGTGTGTGTGTGTGTGTTGTGTGTGTGTGTGTGTGTGTGTGCGCGCGCGCGCGCGCGCGCATGTGCGTGTGCGTGTCTGATGTTCCTTTTCTCTAAATGAAAAATGTTGACATTTCTGTTCATAATGTTTTCTGAAATGTCAGTACACCATGGGTTAATCTGACAAGAAATTGGCTTCAGTCAGTGTCTTCTTCTCACTGTCTCTCTTAAACTGTGTGTCTGCTTTTCTGTTTCTTTGCGTCTGCGTGTCTCGGAAAATGTCTCTCTGTCTTTCTTTTTTTGTTCCTTCTGTTCCTGTCTGTCTGTCTGTCTGTCTGTCTGTCTGCCTGTCTGTCTGTCTGTGTCTGTCTGTCTGTCTGTCTGTCTGTCTGTCTGTAACTGTCTGTCTCTCTCTCTCTCTCTGTCTCTGTCATCCCCCTTTCCCTCCTCCTTTTCTCTCTGTTGTCTCTTTCTCTCCTCCTGTCCTCTCTGTCAGTCTCTCTCTCTGTCTCTGTCTTCCTGTCTCTGTGTCTATCTCTCTGTCTTTGTCTATCTATCTACCTCCCAGCCTTTGCCCCCCCCCCCCTCTCTCTCTCTCTCTCTCCTTTCTCTCTGTCCCCCATCCTGTCGACACCCTATGTCCACTCTTTCTCTGTCTGTCTGCCTGTCTGCAGGTCTGTCTGTCTGTCTGTCTGTCTCTTCTCTTTTTCTCTTCCTTCACCCCCTTCATTCTCCCACATTTCCCCCTTCCCCATCCTTGCTGTCTGTCTATCTTCGTCCCCCGTCTCTCTCTTTTTTTTCCCCCCATCTCGCCTCTTCTCTCTCTCTCTCTCTCCCTCTCTCTCTCTCTCTCTCTCTCTCTCTCTCCGAATCCCTCTCTCTCTCGCTTTCTCTGCCCTTTTCTCTCTTTCTATAAGCCGCCCTCTCTCCACTCTTCTTCTCTCCCCCCTTTTTCTTTCTATAAGCCGCCCTCCTCCACTTTTGTCCCCCACCTTTTCCCTCCATGCTCTGCTGTGGTTGGACCAAGACCGATTGACTGTCTCAAGCACGTCAGATGCAGTATACTCTTTACCAAGGTGTGAATGAATGCTGTGTCACAAAGCAGAGGAGAACTATTAAATGAGGTTGTCCTTCATTACATTTTCTTCTTCTTTTTTTTTTTTTTTTTTCTCGCGCGTACACAGGCTGATACTCCTGCGGACACTCCCTGTATAGACAGGCAAGTATTAATCCCATCTACCCAACAAAGGGAGTGGTGTTTTGTGTGTATGACCAGGTTTTTTTTTTTTATCCCGTCATTAAGGCAGCCATACTCCAACTTCGGGGAAGGTGCATGCTATGTGTAACGTGTCATCCATACCAATGGCCAAACAGGCCTTCTCTTCCGAAAGTTGGTGATGGGATTTGACGTGTGTGCAAGATGTTATGCGTGCGTTCACACACGGAACATCGGTTTATAGTCTTATTCGAAGGACTGTATGGGAAAATGGAGTCAGAACCAATGTTACCTACGAGGGAAAAAATCCCCTGTACCGAAACGGCCCGGAGGAGATTCGAACCCGCAACCCCAAGATTACGAGTCCGACACTCTATCTCTGAGCTGTTCCGGCCCCCGGATTTCATATCATTTGTGTAAGATGGGATGATGGTCACGTTCATAGATTCTTAGCCAGGAAAGATTGGCGTCTTATAAACCTTTACATTTGTTCTCTTTCCTTTCTTTCTTTCTTTCTTTCTTTTCTTTTTTTTTTTTTTTTTTTTTGAAACGAGAAATGTATTTTGAAGTCGCATGCTAAGCATAATATGATAGTCTTCGTAGACACGTCTTAATCCTTAGGACGGAACGTTGTGTTTGTGGTGTACAGGCAGCAGAAACTGTGTCGTGTGTGTGTGTGTGTGTGTGTGTGTGTGTGTGTGTGTGTGTGTGTGTGTGTGTGTGTGTGTGAGAGAGAGAGAACAGTTCTGATTGTGTGTGTACGGCGGCTTCGACACCCTCATCCCTGCTGTATTACCCCCACCCATACTCCCAACCCCACCCTACGAACCACTACTACAGCCGTTTTGAATTACGGCCTATGGCTGGTATTCAGTACAAAATTTTCGTTTGCTCTCTCTCTCTCTCTCTCTCTCTCTCTCTCTCTCTCTCTCTCTCTCTCTCTCTCTCTCCCCCCCCCCCCCCTCTCTGTCTCTCTCTCTGTGCATGCCTGCCTGTCTGTGTGCCTGTCTCTGTCTGTCTCTGTCTGTCTCCACCTCCTCCTCCTCCTCTCTCCACCCCTCTTCCCTCCCCCTTTCTTCACCCTCTCTCTTATTCCCCGCCCCCCCCTTTTTTTTTTTTTCTTTCGGGCTCAGTCTGGAAGTCAGAACAGTCTCCCTAGCAACAGTGGTGAGGGATGGCACAGGCTGCAAGTCGAAAACAGTCTCCCTAGCAACAGTGGTGAGGGATGGCAAGTCGGCTGCAAGTCGAAAACAGTCTCCCTAGCAACAGTGGTGAGGGATGGCAGGCAGGCTGCAAGTCGAAAACAGTCTCCCTAGCAACAGTGGTGAGGGATGGCACAGGCTGCAAGTCGAAAACAGGCAGTCTCCCTAGCAACAGTGGTGAGGGATGACACAGGCTGCAAGTCGATGAGCACAGGCTGCAAGTCGAAAACAGTCTCCCTAGCAACAGTGGTGAGGGATGACACAGGCTGCAAGTCGAAAACAGTCTCCCTAGCAACAGTGGTGAGGGATGACACAGGCTGCAAGTCGAAAACAGTCTCCCTAGCAAGTCACAGTGGTGAGGGATGGCACAGGCTGCAAGTCGAAAACAGTCTCCCTAGCAACAATTGGGAGGATGGCACAGGCTGCAAGTCGAAACAGTCTCCCTAGCAACAGTGGTGAGGGATGACACAGGCTGCAAGTCGAAAACAGTCTCCCTAGCAACAGTGGGGAGGGAAGTGGCACAGGCTGCAAGTCGAAAACAGTCTCCCTAGCAACAGTGGTGGGGGGATGGCACAGGCTGCAAGTCGAAAACAGTCTCCCTAGCAACAATTGGGGAGGATGGCACAGGCTGCAAGTCGAAAACAGTCTCCCTAGCAACAATTGGGAGGGATGACACAGGCTGCAAGTCGAAAACAGTCTCCCTAGCAACAGTTGTGAAGGATGGCACAGGCTGCAAGTTGAGAAAACAGTCTCCCTAGCAACAACTGTGAAGGATGGGTCAGTCTGGAAAGTTGAAAAAGTCTCCCTAGCAACAACTGGTGAAGGATGGGTCAGTCTGGAAGTTGAAAAAAGTCTTCCTAGCAACAACTGTGAAGGATGGGTCAGTCTGGAAGTCGAAAACAGTCTCCCTAGCAACAACTGGGAAGGATGGGTCAGTCTGGAAGTTGAAAACAGTCTCCCTAGCAACAGTGGTGAAGGATGGGTCAGTGTGGAAGTCGAGAACAGTCTCCCTAGCAACAGTGGTGAAGGATGGCACAGGCTGGAAGTGGAGAACAGTCTGCCTAGCAACAGTGGTGAAGGATGGTGCAGCTCTGGAAGTCGAGAAACAGTCTCCCTAGCAAAGTTACGAATGATGTCAGGAGGGGGGTGGGGTATGTAAGTGGGGGGCGCAGTGGGGGATGGGGGGGGGGTGGGGGTGGGGGGGGGGGGGGCATGAATATTTGTGCATCATTTTAATGGAAGGAAGGGGAGTCGTGGTCAGAAAGTGAACGCAGATGAGAGAAAAAGAAAAAAACGTACATGCTTGCAAAACGTGTGTCTTCAATGGGAAATCAATGATGAGGTGAAAGAAAGCACTGCAAGAAAGAAAAAAAGTCGCTTGGACGTGAAGATCTCCATTGCCTGCTCCGGTGTTTTAGGAATTAGGGATTGTTGGTAGTTGTAAATATTCTTCCTAGCAACTTACACTCAGACAGGAATCCCAGAGGCACTGAGGAAGACAGCTGTACGGCGGAGGCACAGTCCAGAGATCCATAGAGTTCTCCTAGTCGATGTGTTGGCAGGCCAGGTCTCTGCTCTTAATCTTGATGCGTGAGACAGTCCCGCAGGCAAGTGTTCCCAGGTCATTGTGGGACTGTACCGCATGAGCACTCTGAAGACTCAAACAGTGTGGAATTTTGTGAAAAGTGTTTGAGTCGGAGTGCCCTGTCCTCGGTGTCACGGTGCTGACTTGGAAGTCGAGGGCAGCAGGTCCCGCAGCAACAGTGTTGAAGTCTGGGTGCAGTCTCAAGCCATCTTCTTTTCTGCTTCTCCGTGATGATGCTTTGGGCTGGAAGTCTCCAAGGAGGCTAGCCCGTTCCAGTGGAGGGATACTGTCCTCCTCAGTTTTGCCAAGTGGACAGCTTCCTGATTGTCAAACAGTATGTCGCAGTGTGATGGGAAGG
>JADBJO010000964.1:267500-275000 GCA_016801955.1 Conus betulinus | reverse complement strand
ATATTGAAAGAGCTCACCGAATAGGCTATGCACGTGAAGGTCAGCCTAGGCCCATGATTGTGAAATTTAGAAGATGGAGGGACAAGATGTCAGTGATCACTAACAGGAACACTAGGCAACAACTGCAGGGAAAAGGGGGTGAGAGTGGCTAATGATCTCACTAAAGCGCAGGCTCAAATAGTTGCACAAGCGAGAAGGGAGGGGAAAAGAGCATTCTTTAAGAAAGGTCAGTTGGTCATTGGCCCTCAATTGCCGGATCCTCGAACATATGCCGAGGTGGTAGGAGGAGTGGAGATGACAGCAGTGCTGTGATAGGTGCGAAATCAAAGGCTGACAAGACACATGTTCAGAACATCACTGCTGTGAATGACGAAGGTGCGTCAGTCCCAAACTATCGATGTGTTGACTCTAGTCACCACGGCGACTCCCCGAGTCAAGGAAAGAAGCACATTGGCAGTGGTGGTTCTTCCCCTCCTCCTGTCCATGGCACCCGGCCCACACAGAGTCAACAGCAGCGTGGCGATGGTGACGGGAGTGGAGGACACGTCTCTCGCAGCTACACAGGGAGCAGGCGACACGGGTCGGAGACAACCAGCGGGAATTCCCCGAGTTGTGTCACCGGAGGACGCCGTGGCACTGACGCACGTGGGTCACGTGGAGGGCACGCATCGGGCGGGCAGGCATGCCTGCAAACCTACATGGGGAACCGGCCAAGCAGGTCTACAGCTCCGGGTCGTGGCGGGGGGGACAGGCGATGGTGTGAGCGACAGGAGCCTGCGATCGGGCGCCGCGAGAAAGCCATAGGACAGGCCCGACCATTCATCTCAGTGGACATTTTTAAATTATAATGTTGAAAACTTGTATGGGCAAACTGCATGACCTTTCTTTTCTGAATTATGTAAATAAATTTGACTTTGTTACCCTCACAGAAACTTTTCTTGACTCATCGTTTGATTATAATAATGTATTTCTGATTATTTAAAGTTTCACGTACCAGCTAGAAAAATATCTTTTCATGGGAGGAATTCAGGAGGGGTATTGTTGTTGGTAAGAAAGACTTTACAGAAAAGTGTGAAAGAAATAAAACTTGACTGTGACAACGCTGTGGCTGTAAGAATAGATAAACATGTATTTGGCGTTGACAGAGATGTTATACTAGTTGCTTGCTATGTTGTCCCGGAAGGAGGCCCTACATACAATGACAAATTGATAAAAGATGGTGTCTTACTATTGGAAGAGATACTATTGCAGCATTTTGAAAAAGACATGGATACACTTTATTTTATGGTTGTAGGGGACTTAAATGCCAGAACAGGTCACGAGCAAGTTGTAAATGAAACGATGACAAACTATGCTAGCAGTATAGAGGATGTTGATATAGATGATGAAAGTTGTGTACGTCGTTCTAAAGATTCAGCTATCAATAATTTTGGCAAAACATTGTTGAACTTTTGTTTCATGTTTGATTTGAGCATTTTGAATGGTTTTTGTAATGGTGATATCGAGGGCGAGTATACTTTTGTGTCTCCCAATGGTTGCAGCGTGATTGATTATTTCATTGTCCACAGTGATTTGTTATCAAACTTTGATTTGCGAGTTGGTGACTCTATTTATTCATGGCACTTACCAGTTGAAGTTATATGGAGAGGTAAGTGCTGTAATTTAGAGGATAAGCATTTACCACTGCAAGGTGAAGAAAAAGTTATATGGTCAGATGAAAAAAGGCAATTATATACAAAAATGAACTAGAATGTAATGAATTTCAAGAGAGTTTGCAGAAAGCCTGCCAATTATTACATATTGATGTGAATGAGAGTCTTGATACATTTGTTAGTGCTTTGTGTGGAGCTGTTGCGTGTATGGTTCGAGTTATTGGTAAAGGTGTCAGAAATTATAATGATTGGTTTGATATTGACTGTAAACGAAAGAAACAGGAAGTTAAAAGATTACTGAAAAGATTTCAGAGATGCAGAATAGTTAAGGAAAAAAACAAGAAAAGAAAAAGAATATGCTTTGGCTCGAAAAGAGTATGCTACACTAGGAAAAATTAAGAAACAAGAGTTTGAAGAAAGCAGATTAAAGAAACTAAGAGATTCTGTTGATGATTCGAAGACATTTTGGGCATTGATAAGATCTGTCAATAAAAAACGTTTTGTTTATAACGAGATATCAGTACAAAATTGGCATGATCATTTTTGGGGCGTTTTTCATAGTTTTGATAATAATGGCGCTGAAGAAGATACAAATTTGGCGGAGGAAGATGATGAAATGGAACCATTATTTAACAATCCTATATCTAGAGAAGAAGTCGTTGCTGCTGGTATCAATCGTTTAAAATCAGGAAAGAGCGCTGGACCAGACAAAATCATAGCAGAAATGCTGAAGCATGCAAACTCAGCTGTAATTGATTTTCTTGTTCGTTTATTTACACAACTATTTGAAAATGGTATTTTTCCTTTAGAATGGGCAAAATCGATTATCATACCAATCTATAAAAAAGGAGACACTAATAATCCGGACAACTATCGTGGAGTAGCACTTACCAGCATTTTAAGTAAAGTCTACACACTCACATACTAAACAAAAGATTAACAAAATGGGCAGAAAATGAGGAAAAGATTATTGAGGAACAAGCAGGTTTTAGAACCAGTTACAGTACCACAGACCATATATTTACACTATACTCACTGGTACAGAAATATTTATTATGCAATACGAAGCTTTATGTCGCATTTGTAGATTTCAGGAAAGCGTTTGATTCTGTAAATCGCAATGTGCTGTGGAATGTACTTCGTAAAAGTGGTGTGAATGGTAAACTGTACAGAGCCATTAGAAGTATCTACAACTCGGTGCTTGCATGTGTACGTGTGAAGTGTGAGATATTCAGATTATTTCGAGTGTCCGAATGGAGTAAAACAAGGATGTCTGTTGAGTCCGCAGTTGTTTTCTTTTTTCATTAATGAACTGGCAATGGAGTTATCTAATAAAGGTAGACATGGTATTCAGTTAATACCCGGATCAGTAGAGATATTTTTGTTACTGTTTGCTGACGATGTTATTCTTTTATCTGGAACAGTTGTAGGTTTACAAAACCAATTAAATGTATTAAAAGAAGAAGCAGATCGCTTATGTTTAACAATTAACTTAGATAAGACAAACATTGTAGTCTTCAGAAAGGGTGGACATCTATCTTCTAACGAAAGATGGTTTTATGGAAATACAAATGTTCAAGTAGTCAATTCATACAAGTATTTAGGAATGATATTTTCAACAAAATTGACGTTCAGTTACGCATGGGAAGAATCTTTAAAGAAGGGTAAAAAAAAAGGCGTGATTGAAAATTCTGAGATCCTTAAGAAAGCTGAATTGTATTGATTGCGGTATATTTTGGAAAATCTTTTGATGCACAGATAGAACCTTTACTTACATATGGAGCTGAAATTTGGGGGGTTAGAAGAAAATCCACAGATTGAAAAAGTACACAGCTATGCTATGAAGCGTTTTCTTCAGGTGCCAATACATTCATCTAACACTCTTTTGTACGGAGAGATGGGCAGGTACCCTCTTTACATCAGATCTTTTGTGAAATGTGTTAGTTAGGTATTGGCTGAAAATATTGAAGCTTCCACAGTCACGTTTGTGCAGACAGGCTTATGACATGATGCTTTTACAAATGGAAAGAGGCAGAAATAACTGGGCTAATAATGTAAAGAAAGTGTTATCAGAACAGGGTTTTGGCATAGTGTGGATGACCCAAGGAGTAGGTAACGAACAGCAGTTTATTACAGAATTTAAGGATAGGCTCATCTGCTCTTTTAAACAGAATTGGCATTCAAATATGGAAAGCAAAGAAAAGTATCGTTGGTTCTTCTCTTTTAAGAATATATTCCATACAGAAAAGTTTCTTCATGTTATCACTGATAAATGGCATAGAAATTAATTACGCAAGATTAGGTTACGTACTTTAGGTTTCAATGCGAATAAAAGATGGTTCGAGTCTGGAACATCCACAGAATTACCATGCCCTTTATGTGGATTCACCACTGACAACGAAAAACACTTTTTATTTCAATGTATTGCATATAATAAAGTGCGTGTAAAATGTTCATTTTCCACTTTGGATGTTTTTGAAAGGCAAGATGTTGCTTCTTTGTTATCATCTGATGACGATAGTGTGATAAAATCAGTTGCTAGATTCATTGCAGAAGCAATGAAGATCAGACAGAAGCATTTACAATAATAGTGAATTGAAAACAGTACCTAATCCCGGAAAATTTCAATTTAAACAAGTGGAGGAATTCAGTAATATAGTCATCGAGTGTCTGAGTGAATGGTCGAATTAATCTATTACATTACATTTTCCCTTTTTGTATATACGTTGTAGTTCTTGTTGTTGTAATGAGAAAGGAGTTCTCGTGTTTATTCTTTTACTTACTTTTTTATGTTTTTTGCTTGTTTTGATTTGATTGATCATTGCGAATAAATGGGTTACATTGTTTGCAATGAAAAGAGGAATGTGTTTATTACCCTGTTACCCCCCTTGTCATAAGACCTTTTGGTAATGACAATAAAATGTCAAAATGTCAAAATGTCAAAGTGTCAAAGTGTCTCTCTCTGTCTGTCTGTCTCCCTCCGTGCGTACGTGCGTGGGTTTATGAGTCAAGTCTTCATGTTTACAGCCCAGCTTTCCAAGGGGGCCTTAATGAAAAGCACTATATTTCAAGAACGCTTTCTGAGAGGCTCTCTGTATTAGCAAGCAGTGGCAAAAACAAAAAAAACAAAACACAACAACAACAACAACAACAAAAAGAAAAAAAAAAAAAGAAAAAGAAAGTTATAAAAACGAACAGCCAACCAATCAACGAAACTTTAGAGAGAGAAAACGAAAACGAAAAAAAAAAAAAAAAAAAAAAAAAAAAGAAAAAAAAAAGAACAAAACAAAACAAAAACACCACGAAACTTGCCTCAACAGAAAGGCAGTTCCGAGCGTGAAAAAGCCTGGAGTGATCGTATCATGTATCACCGGGAGGGGGGGGGGGGGGGGGGGGGGGGGGGGGGGGGGGGTCAGTGGTCAGGTCCTCAGGTTTTCTTCTGGCCAGAGGTCCCGAGTTACAGAGTCATCAGGTCTGTGCTGGGTGCAAGGGGGAAAAAAAAAAAAAAAAAAAAAACAGATGCAAAGCATGTAAACGTACTCCCAGTTTATCTTGAATACGCGTGTGCATGTCGAAGAGCATGCTAACTATAGAAATACCCATGATCTACCGATCAGTTATGAGATCTAAAGCTATTTTGAAGTCCGTCAAATATAGTACATTCATTGATATGTGAAATAAAAACAACAACAACAACAACAAAAAACGTCACAATCAAACATGCATCGTAATGTATTTCGTCACTGAGATATTCCATACAGAAGAAAAACCCGTTCTGGGCCGATATAGCCGTTTGTAACGGCTACTCGGTAAAATAAATCATCGGGCATTATCCTTGACCCATAGTGAAGATACCTACAAATTTTCAGAAAGATCGGCCCAGAGAAGTTTTGTCTGGAGCGAGTGGAACTCATTTTGACCACGGACAGTCACACAGACAGACTGACAGACAGCATTTTCTTCGTTCCCATTGTAAAGTACTCTCCTGTTCTAAAAGAACTGGGAGTAGGAAAACGGACAGTCACACAGACAGACTGACAGACAGCATTTCTTCGTTCCCATTGTAAAGTACTCCCTGTTCTAAAAGAACTGGGAGTAGGAAAACGAGACAGTAGCGTTCAGCGCGGTCTTCTGGGTGCTTGAATGTCTCCCATCTGTTGTTGTACAGCACAGGTTAACCACACACACACACATGCGCTCCAACCTGCGGGTATGTGCACACACACAGACACGCGCACACGCACACACACACACACACACACACACACACACACACACACACACACACACACACACACACTCTCTCTCTCTCTCTCTCTCTCTCTCTCTCTCTCTCTCTTTCTTCTACACACACACACACACACACACACACACACACACACACACACACACACACACACACACACACACACACATTATCTCTGTCTCATAAGCACTCACGCACGCACACATACACACTATCGGTCTGTGTATCTTCCTCTGTCACTGTCTGTCTGTCTGTCTGTCCGTCTGTCTCTCCGTCATTAAAAAAAAAATCAACAAAAGACAAATGAAAGCCTCAGCCGTGTGTGCTAGTACGAACGACTACACAACTGAACCAGCGTGTCATGTGTACAGCAGGTTGCCCTGTACCTCTCACGCAGGCCCTGAATGAAGTGCCCCCCAATGGCTGTGTTACAGTGTTACCTTCAGTGATAGACCGGCTGGGGGATGCCAAGGACCAGGTCAGGGAACAGGCCCAGCAGCTGCTGCTGAAGCTGATGATGCCCGCCTCGTCTCCTCAGGTAGGTGCAAGATGGCTTCTGGGCTTTGGGTGACGATGGTGTTGTGGTTGTTGATGATGTGGGTGTTACTGATGATGATGCCAGGGTGTTGATGATGATGATGCCAGCCTTGTCTCCTCAGGTAGGTGGAAGATGGCTTCTGGGCTTTGGGTGACGATGGTGTTGTGGTTGTTGATGATGTGGGTGTTACTGATGATGATGCCAGGGTGTTGATGATGATGATGCCAGCCTTGTCTCCTCAGGTAGGTGGAAGATGGCTTCTGGGCTTTGGGTGACGATGGTGTTGTGGTTGCTGATGGTGGGGTGTTTGATGATGATGATGATGATGATGATGATGATGCCAGGGTGTTGATGATGATGATGCCAGGGTGTTGATGACGATGCCAGCCTCGTCTCCTCAGGTCGGGGTGCTTGAGGGAGACGACTTCCGAGGATTTTGTGTTGTTGGGTTGTGACCAGCGGTAGTGACGTTGCCTCCATCGTTTCTTCGGATTGGTGGAGGGGTCTGTTGTGAACTGGGTAGCGGTTGTATTGGTGATGATGAACCCCGCCTTTGTCCGCAGGTTGGTGGATATTTGTTCTTGAAGACCGGGTAATACTAGGTTTGTTTTTGATGGGGTAAGGGCTCTGGCGATTGTGAATCCTCCTGCGTCTTCCCCAGAAGCAGGTGTGGATGTTTATTTAGGAGTTGAGTAATAACGTTGTTGATAGCTATCGACGCTATTGCTTCAGTCGTGCTGTTATACACTAATTTAGTCTCCATGTGTGTGTGTGTGTGTGTGTGTGTGTGTGTGTGTGTGTGTGTGTGTGTGTGTGTGTGTGTGTGTGTGTGTGTGTGTGTGCGTGTGTGTGTGTGATGGTGATGGTATTGCAGTATGTGTTTGAGCGGATGTCGGGGGCCTTTTCCCACAAGCTGTGGCACGTGAGGGAGGGCGTGCTGCTGGTCTGCCTGCAGAACACCATCAACAGGTCAGTCAGCAGAACGGTCAGCCAGTCCATCAGCTGCACAGTCAGTCACTGTGCGCTTTAGTGAGTTGCTGTGCCTGAAGAGCTCACTTTGCTCA
>JADBJO010000964.1:252500-257500 GCA_016801955.1 Conus betulinus | reverse complement strand
GTTATGGTGACCTTCAGGGATTAATTGGACCGGTCGGTTGTTACGGGTGTGTGTGTTCTGCGGCGCGTGGTCTGTGTTCTCTGGGGTGGAAGAGGAAAAAGGTAGAAGGGTGGGGGTGGGAGGAAAGGAGGGGGGTGATGGGGGTGGAGTCCCTGTGTTTGTAGGGTGGAACATGGATCGGCTTGCTTGCACGTCCCCAACGCGCGCTCGCAACGCGCACGCGCACTTTTGCACCTCGGCTCGCACGCACGCTCTTATCTCTTACACATGACTACAGACAGACAGATAGACACACGAGCGCGCGCGCGCAACACACACACACACACACACACACACACACACACACACACACACACACACACACACACACGCACACACACACACACATTCATTATAATCGACTCTTTCTTAGTCGTCTTCTGCCTCTCTCTTCTCCTCCATGATCTGTTACTATCATCGTTTTTAGTCAGATATTTGTTAGCTTTGTCTTTTTTTCATTTTTGTTAATTTTTTTTTCGATCATCAGTTTCCACTGTCCCTTCAATGTTGCCAACCGAGGAAGGTCCTGCGACTGAAGCTTAAGGGCCCAGTGGACCATGTAAGGGTGGGGGTGGGTGGGTGGGGGTGGGGGTGGGGGGGGAATTGCAGTCCCTCTCTCGTCCGTCTTCCTATCTTCCACCCTGTCCCCCATCTTCTTCTTCTTCTTCTTTTGTTTTTTTTTTCATTCCGTCTTTGTCTGTCTCTCTGTCATTCTCCCCGTTCCTCATCGTCTCTTTACGTACCTACTTCACCTCTCCATCATTCTTTTCTCTATCCTTGCTTTCGCTTCCTGTCTTCGCCTTTCCATGGGTCTTTCTGTTCCCCGTCCTCGCCTCTCTCTACCAGTCTCCGTGCCCTTTCCATTGGTCTTTCTGTTCCCCGTCCTCGCCTTCTCTACCAGTCTCCGTGCCCCTTTCCATTGGTCTTTCTGTTCCCCGTCCTCGCCTTCTCTACCCGTCTCCGTGCCCTTTCCATTGGTCTTTCTGTTCCCCGTCCTCGCCTTCTCTACCAGTCTCCGTGCCCTTTCCATTGGTCTTTCTGTTCCCTGTCCTCGCCTTCTCTACCCGTCTCCGTGCCCTTTCCATTGGTCTTTCTTCCCCGTCCTCGCCTTCTCTACCGGTCTCCGTGCCCTTTCCATTGGTCTTTCTGTTCCCCGTCCTCGCCTTCTCTACCAGTCTCCGTGACCTTTCCATTGATCTTTCTGTTCCCTCTCCGTACCTTCTCTACCAGTCTCCGTGACCTTTCCATTGGTCTTTCTGTTCGCTCTCTGCTCCTTCTCTACCAGACTCCGTGACCCTTCCATTGGTCTTTCTGTTCCTCGTCCACGCCTTCGCTACCAGTCTCCGTGACCTTTCCATTGGTCTTTCTGTTCCCCGTCCACGCCTTCTGTACCAGCCTCCGTGACCTTTAGACTTAGTCCTCTGAATTCCCTGGGGACCATAGGGCCGCAACCACACTCTTCCAGCGGACACGGTTTCGGGAGATCCTCTTCAGCTCGGTCCACGTCATTCTGGCGGCCTTCACTTCTGCGTCGGTACTCCTTCTCCTTTTGTCTTGGTCTTCCCACTTTTCTTTTTGCCCTGAGGGTTCCATTCAAGGGCTTGTCTTGCGATGTTGGATGGAGACTTTCTCAGGGTGTGGCCAATCCATCCCCACTTCCGTTTTCTGATTTCTAATTCTATTGGAACTTGCTTGGTCTTGTTCCACAGTTCCGTATTGGCAATAACATCTGTCCATCTGATGTTCACAGTGTTTAGCAGACATCTGTTGATAAATGTTTGGAGTTTGTGAGCGTTTGTTTGTTCGCCACGTTTCAGAACCATACAGAAGGACAGATTTCACATTTGAGTTGAAGATTCTGATCTTGTTGTGGAGTGAGAGGGCAGAGGAATTCCAGATAGGCCGTAGTAGCGTCATAAAGATGTGCCTGGCTTTATTGATGCGGCTCTTGATATCCTCATCTGTACCTCCATCTTTGCTGACCACACTGCCGAGGTAGACAAACTTGTCAACTTCAATGATGTGTCTTGCTATTGCAGTCGTAGTGGGTCTCGTTTGTTGGTTGTTGACTCTCATGGCTTCTGTTTTCTTTTGTGTTGATTTGGAGGCCCGTCTTTCCTGCTTCTTCTGCTACCCGGCACAGCTTCTGTTGCGCGTCTTGCTGTTTGTGGGAGAGAAGGCTGATGTCACCGGCGAAGTCCAGGTCTTCCAGTTGCTTGGTGAAAGTCCACTGGATTCCTGTCCACTTGCCGTCTGTAGACTGCCGCATTATCCAGTCAACGACCATCAGGAAAATTGTCGGCGATAGTAGACATCCCTGACGGACGCCGATTTGTATAGTGAAGGGCTTCGTTAGCTTCCCATCGTGGACGACCTGGCATGTGGCATCTTCGTAGAGTTGTTGGATGATGGCAACAAACTTGGGTGGGAAAACCATAGTGGTGCATGAGTTTCCAGATGGTATCTCTGTCGACACTGTCAAACGCCTTCTGGAAATCCACAAATACTGCATACAGGGGGGGTCTGCCACTCCAGAGACTGCTCGATGATAATTCTCATGGTGGCGATTTGGTCCGTGAATGATCTGTCTTGGCGAAATCCAGCTTGTTCTTGGCGGAGGGTCTTGTCTAGGGCGGTCTTTAGTCTCTCTAGCATGATCTTGGCAGCACCTTCCCCGGGATGGACAGTCACATAATCCCTCTCCAGTTTGCTACAGGATGACAAGTCCCCTTTCTTTGGCAGCTTCACCAGGTGGCCTCTTTTCCAGTCTTCTGGCACTTGTTCCTGCTCCCAGATCTTGCTTAGGAGTGGATGCAGCATCTCTGTGACGTCTGGATGTCTGCTTTCAGTGCTTCAGGTGGAATTCCGTCTGGACCCGCTGCTTTACCTGACTTCAGTGACTTGATGGCTTTGGTAACTTCCGTCTTGATTGGTGGGCCTGTGTTGATGTCCAGAAGCTGGGTTTCTGTTCCCCGTCCTCGCATTCTCTACCATCTCCGTGCCCTTTCCATTGCTCTCTGTCTCTCTCTCTCTCTCTCTCTCTCTCTCTCTCTCTCTCTCTCTCTCTCTCTCTCTCTCTCTCTCTCTCTCACCCTCTCTCTCCCACCCCTTCTCCCACCCCCCCCCCCCCCAACGCACGCACATTCATTGTGACCTCAGTGTGCCGTTCATGCCAATCCTTGCATGCCCGTTCCTCACACATACAACACAGCATTTCATGGGAGAAGAAGAAGAAGGAGGGGGCTGGGCCTTGGTCTCTCACGGTCACGGTTTTATAACCGTCGCCTGACACGTCGCCTATTATTCTCTAACCTTGTCCGATTTCCCCGTCTTCTTTTGCTCCTCTCTCTGTCTCTGTCTCTCTGTCTCTGTCTCTGTCTCTTTCTCTCTCTCTCTCTTTCTCTTTCTCTTTCTCTCTCTCTCTTTCTCTGTCTCTCTCTCTCTCTCTCTCTTTCTCTCTCGTTTTCTCTGTCTCTCTCTTCTCTCTCTCTTTCTTCTCTCTCTCTCTCTTGTCTCTCTCTGTCTTTCTCTCATTCTTTCTCTGTCTCAGTCTCTGTCTGTGTCTTCTCTCTCTCTTTGTCTCTTTCTCTCTGTGTTTCTTTCTCTTCGTCTCTCTCTCTCTCTCTCTCTCTCTCTCTCTCTCTCTCTCTCTCTCTCTTCTCTCTCTCTCTCTGTCTGTCTGTCTGTCTGTCTGTCTGTCTCTCGAGTCCTCCGCCCCGCGCTGTATTCCGTGTCGCCCTCCCCCCCCCCCCCGCCCTCCCCCTTTCCCCCACCACCCCTCCCAGGCCGGCCTCCCAAGGTCATCCTCCCTCTCTCTTCCTTCACTTTCCATCCAGGCCCCCCCCCCCCCCCCCCACCCTTCTCCTTTCCCATCCTTTCCCCCCACTCCCCGTCCTTCCCCGTTCTGCCCTGTCCCCCCCCCCCCCCCCCCCCCCCCCCCCCCCCCCCCCCCCCCCCCCCCCCCCCCCTAGAGCTTCTCTTTTCCCCTTCCCTCTCCTCTCCTCCCATGCCCTGCTTAGCTTAGCACTTCCATCTGTGTGTGTGTGTGTGTGTGTGTGTGTGTGTGTGTGCGTGCGCGTGCGTGCGTTGTGTGTGTGTGTGTGTGTGTGTGTGTGTGTGTGTGTGTGTGTGTGTGTGTGTGTGTGTGTTCTTACCTGATAGTTGAGTTTAACGTCCTCACAGCATAGTTATTAGGAGACGGGCCGTGTGCCGCTGCAGAGAACGAGCCGCATAATGTAGAGTTGTTTGTGGTTGAGTCAGGCGACTACTATATACTGAGGTGGTTACAGGATGAGACGTGGGAGATGTTCACAGAGAGAGAGAGAGAGAGAGAGAGAGAGAGAGAGAGAGAGAGAGAGAGAGAGAGAGAGATGGGAGAGGGGGGGACGGCGGGGAAGGGTGTGTGTGTGTGTGTGTGTGTGAGTGTGAAAAGATCAACTCCAGTTTTACCGTAAAGCATACGGATCATAGTCCTTTTTATCCAATCGAATCGAACGTAAGAGATTTAGCCAGCAACTGTTGGAGGATACGTACGTTTCCATCGCTGCATTATCTTGTAACCGTAAAGTGACAAGAAGTAAATGCGAATGGCTCGTGGAGACTCAGTATGGTACTGTGAGAGGAACATGGTTATGTTCTCTGTGTGTCATTCTGAAAACTGGAGCTTTCTGAGCTTTGTCATGCTATGATGATCATGATTTTTTGTTTTGAAGTTTACCTATAAAGACACTCTCGCGTGCGTGCGCGCACTCACTCCACACACACACACACACACACACACACACACACACACACACACACACACACACACACACACACACACACACACACACACGCGCGCGCGCGCGCTCGCACACACACACACACACAGCACACAAAACAGGCAGCCATGCACGCGCACCTACACAGCTTCCGCGTAGCAATGAAGCGTGCAGATGTGAGTGACATGTGTGAGTCGGGTG
>JADBJO010000964.1:240000-242500 GCA_016801955.1 Conus betulinus | reverse complement strand
AATCATGGTCTGTTGTGCTTTAGTTGACGCTCTTTATATTCAGCTGATTTTCTGTTTTTGTCTTGTGTCAATTTCCTGATTCAAGTTGCGATTGAGTTCGTACTTTTTTTGTAGCCCAGCTCGACCGCGAGTTTATGTCAGCCATGGCCTGACCGAGTTCTAGTTGCCGTAATTAACCGTCGGCACTCATTATACTGATGGATGAACATCCTGACGTGTTGCCGCCATGGGTCTGTGGCATGAGCGAACAAACACAATCTCTAGTCTTTTGTTTTTTTTTTTTTTTTTTTTTCGGGTGTTTCAGTCTTTCAGATAGACGGTGCTTCCCGCAGAACGGAATATAGCTGCCTGGATGGTAGGGGAGGATGGTTAGACGGTGGGATGGGAAACTTTTTTTTTTTTTTTTTTGGTCCGGACGTAAGCGTTCTCAAGTAAAGAGTGTCGTTGTAGCCTTCGAGGGCAGGGAGGGAGGGAATGTTTGAGGTGGTTTGAGCGTTGTTTGAGATGGTTATGGTTGTTCATCAGCTGATCACCGAATTGTGCGGCCTGTATGGCTTGTGAGGTCACCGACTGCTTTTTAGAATACCAGGCATGTCTGTGTCTGAGTTCGCTGACTGCCGTTGAATGTCAGTTCAGCCTGTGTGTATCTCTCTGGGTCCACGACTGCCCTTTCAATAGTTTTATCTGTGTGTTGGGCTGATGCGTAGGTCAGACATCTGCTAAGTCGTAGCCACGAGACCCTCTGCTTCAATTTTTTCCATCTTAGTTGTTATTCATTATCCATCAGCTTCAAATCATGCGCAGTGTGGTCTCAAAACTTTGCGGATGTGGTGCAGCGTATATGGACTAGTCCGCATGCAGTGACGCCTCCTTGATGAAACTGAAAGTGTCTGTGTATTTTCGTTCACCGCCGGACCGTCCAGCAACCGCAATGCAGTCTGTGTATTTTTTTTCCAGTGCCAGCCTGTTGAAAAGCTGTGTGCCTTTCGCTCAGTAACTGACTGTCCTCAGAGCAGATCAGCCGGCGTACCTGTTTTCTGACTTGCATTCAGGAAAGTTCGGTGCACGTCTCTGTTCACTGAATGCCTTGAGTGTCATCCAGTCTGCACGTCTCTGTTCACTGAATGCCTTTGAGTGTCATCCAGTCTGCACGTCTCTGTTCAGTGAATGCCTTGAGTGTCATCCAGTCTGCACGTCTCTGTTTCAGTGAATGCCTTGAGTGTCATCCAGTCTGCACGTCTCTGTTCAGTGAATGCCTTGAGTGTCATCCAGTCTGCACGTCTCTGTTCAGTGTGAATGCCTTGAGTGTCATCCAGTCTGCATGTCTCTGTTCAGTGAATGCCTTGAGTGTCATCCAGTCTGCACATCTCGGTTCATGGCGTGTTCCTAGAATAACTCAATCTGCATTCCTCCGTCTTTGCAAGATGGGTCTAACTTGCGTATTTCTGGTCTCTGTCTGCCCGTAGAACCCTTGGATCCATTTATCTGTTCTCTGACTGCCCGTAAAATCGTTGGATCCGTTTATCTGTTCGTTGACTCTTCTTAGGATGGTTTCATCTGATTCTGCCGATTTTAATGCGTCGGTGACCGATAGAAGTGTTGACAATTAACTTTGGTCGCTTTCCTTTATATGTATTTAGAACACCATATTTTTATTTTATTTATTTATTTATTTATTTTGGATACACTTCAGGAAAAAATATTGATGATGTTATATGCATTCAAAATACAAACATCATCTTAGTCGTGAAGGTATAAGCATCATCTTAGTCGTTAAGGTATAAATGTCATCTTAGTCGAAAACTATGTATTACGGAAAGAGCTTCGTATGGAGAACACGTAACTAACCCCAAACACATCTTGTTGTAAAATCTGGATGTTGGGAAGAACAAACACACGCACAAAGACACCAAAGACGCAGTTTGAGGCGTCTGTGAACGTGATAGGCCACTTGGTGAGTTTAACGTTTAACCCCTTCATTGAATTAGTTCACGTGTCTCCTCTAGGACTTAACATGTCCTTCATATGGATGTTTCCTGCTTTGTTTTCGTAGATTGCGCGTGCTGTGATGTCCTTTTTGAGATACTTAAACAACAACCAACGTTGAGATATTAAACACCCAACGTTGAGATATTAAACACCCAACGTTGAGACAGTAAACACCCAACGTGAGACATCAAACACCCAACATTGAGACAGTAAACACCCAACGTTGAGACAGTAAACACCCAACGTTGAGACAGTAAACACCCCAACGTTGAGACATCAAACACCCAACGTTGAGACAGTAAACACCCAACGTTGAGACAGTAAACACCCAACGTTGAGACATCAAACACCCAACGTTGAGACAGTAAAACACCCACGTTGAGACAGTAAACACCCAACGTTGAGACAGTAAACACCCAACGTTGAGACATCAAACACCCAACGTTGAGACAGTAAACACCCAACGTTGAGACATCAAACACCCAACGTTGAGACAGTAAACACCCAACGT
>JADBJO010000964.1:227500-235000 GCA_016801955.1 Conus betulinus | reverse complement strand
TCCACCCGTCCCTACGCTCACTAAACATCCTCTTTCCCCTCTGTCATTACTTCATCCATTCCTTCTAGTCTGTCTGTCTGTCTGTCCATTACCGCGTGTATTCTTTAGAGTTTGTCTGCATGCCTGTCCGCCTCTCTCTCTCTCTCTCTCTCTCTCTCTCTCTCTCTCTCTCTCTCTTCTCTTCTCTTCTCCCCCCACCCCCATTTGTTCCTCTCTCTGTCGTTCTGTCATAGGTCTTCCCTAGAGGTGATGTCAAACAGATTAACCCTCCACTTCCCGTCACTTCCATTTTCCTCTGTTTTTTCTTCTTCTTTCCTTTCTCACTCCAGCCGTGTGCCGTGGTGTTGAACGGTGGCCTGGGTGGTGGGTTAAAAAAAAAAAAAGCACTCAGGCCTCCCCCACTCTATAAAGCTGAGATGTAGGCTGCATGTTCGAACTGGAAGAGGCCTGCAGTGGCTGTGTATCCGTGGTGGGGTATCAAGTCCACAGTGGAGACATTTGGAGTGAAGTTCAAAGGGAAGGACTGCAGGGCGGAAACTGAAACAAACTACAAGAAAAATCACTGTTCCGCCGAACGAGAGACCGATTAAATAACAACACTGCACGTGTTTCGACCTCTTTGGTCTTCTTCAGGCAAGACAAACAACATTCGAGGCAATGAAAAAAAAAACGAAGAAAGAACAATCACTGATCTACTCAAACTGGGCGCAAAATGGATGTGGAAAGTTCACATTCGCGGAACAGTAATTTTCTTTTTCTTTTCTTCTTCTTTTTTTTTTTAAAGACTTTTTGAGTGATGACTCCTTTTTGAGCTCCCAGCATCAGAATCGGCATTTTTGCTGCCCAGTGTAAAGGGGTCGTCGTTCTACTGGTGGTGTCAGCGTATTGTTAGGCAAGTCCCGTCTCCTCACCTACACCTAGGAGAGTTGTCCCCGTCAGGATTGTCACCTCAGGTGAGTGTTGGCGCCCAACCTGAATGAGGCGAACTGTCACTTCATGTCAATCAAGTGCATCGCTGTTCTTGGGATGGTTATGCTATCCTTTTCGGCTGTGTGTCTCCTGAGGTCAGTGTGTCGATGCTAGTTTATTTCACAAAAATGGACGGTTGCCCTCACAATTTATCCAAGAGATCTCGTATGCAGCGTGTGTTGATCCGTCTTCTGCTGTAAGGCAAACAACTTTTTTTTTTAAACGCAGTGGAAACATGTACTTCGTACACACACACACACACACACACACACACACACACACACACACACACACACACACACACACACACACACACAAAAAAGTGTGGCCCTTGGATTTGATTGGGCAAGACCAAGCCGCCTGTGGTATGTGGAGAGGTACAGAACGGTCACACACAAAAACATCATTTAACACGGTTTTTATACAGCAGGATGTTGCGAAACTTTGGGGGAAGCAAATTTCATGTCAAAGATCAACTGAATCTCATCAACCCTCCAGTCATTCTGCCCTGTACAGTCCAAACGACGTTCAGATTCTGTTCTCACATTTCCAGTGTGGGCTGCATGGTTTTTGACAATAGCACTGTTTCTCAAGGATGGGGTCTGACCTGGAGATCATCAGTTTCCAGCGCAGTTCCCGCTCTTACAGCTCGAATGGCCCTTGGCAGCAGTGTCTTCTTCAAATTTATTATATTTTTCGAAGTTTGTTGTTTGTTTGTTTGTTTGTTTGTTTTCACGTTTGCTGGCAGGAACCTTACGGTGCCAGAATCCTGTTGCGTGTCTTTATGCATAGTTCATAATGTTCTTGAAGTTTCTCCAAAGTCCTCGAGACGTGGGACCTCCATTTTTAGGCCTCAAAGTCCTTGAGAATGAGGTGCTTACCTGCAGTTGTTTGACTGGGTTGACATTTGCTGTCATCACTGTCAAAACTGTCTGATTTTGTTTCCCCAGCAGTGAAGGAGAAGCAGGGCAGCATACTCAAAGTCACGACGGAGATGCAGGACAGGCCGGCTGGCATTCCTGAAAGAGATGATTAATTTCCAAGTATTGCTGAGTTAGATGCACTGTCGTCCGCTGTGGTTTTGTCACACCATAAGCCCACAACAGTATGTCCTTCAGAGACAGCTGGTGAAGCATCCATCACTGCAGTACTCCTAACAACCCTGATGGGCTCTGGGACCACCGACCAGTGACCTCCGTCCTCTAGCTTAATCTTTGTGTTTGTGTGTAGGTGATGGTTCGCTTAATGGTTCTGATAATTCATACTTTATATCAGCTTTATAATCCTTGAAAAAGCAACATTGGGTCTTGGAAGGGTAGTCTTTGAGAATTGATGGGTAGAGTCGTATGAACCATCAGAAAACTTGGACGTGATGAAAGTCGATCAAACTGCAAAGCTGCTGCTTTGGTTTCCAACTGTGATTCTTAGGAAGGGATTACTAATTTGCTGTTCTATAAATTTTCGTGATCGATGTGCAAAATAAGTATCTCTGTAGGAGATCCAAATTGAAAGTTGACAGCGTGACCGATTTTCCAGGATATCCAGGATAGGAATTTTGGTAAGAGATCCAAAGTACAGTTCTGCAGTTTGACCGCTTTTATTAATGGCCATGGTGAGAATCACAATGGGAGACTTAAAATTAAAGTTTGCAGTGTGACCGAATTTGTTGATGCCCTTGATAAGAACTCTATAGGCAAGACCCTAAGTGGCGGTTTGCAGTGTGACCGATTTCCATGGTGTCCGTGGTAATTTACGTGGAAGTTCAAAGGAATGGTCTGCGGTTGGATTGATTTCCATGATGCCAGAGATAAGGATCTTAATAACAGACCCAAAGGAAGGCTTGTAGTGAGTCTAATTTCCATGATGTCCAAAGCAGAACCCTGATACGAGACCCAGAATGAAGGTCTGCAGTGTGAGCAAATTCTTTGAAGTCCAGGATAAGATCAGGAGATCCAAATGAAGGTATACAGTTTGACGAATTTCCTTCGTGTTCAAGGTAAGGATACTTATGGCAGCTCAAAAGTGAAGGTTTGCAGTGGAGTACATGGCTAGGATGGGAGGCGCGAGTGAGTTTACAGTTGGGCGGATTTCTGTACAGTTCACGGTCAGGATCATGTCGGAGACCCAGGTAAAGCTTTGCTGTGTGGCCTATTTCTATGACGTCCAAAACAAGAATCCTAACAGGAGCCTCTGTGTGAACACTTCCATTGACCGATGTCCGTCTTATCTAATAACCTCAACAGGAGATGCAAAGCGAAGGTTTGCTCTTTTGATTCATCGGAAACGGAAGGCTTACTGTTTTGTTTTTTTTTTTTTTTTTTTTGTTTTGTGTGTGTGTGTGTGTGTGTGTGTGTGTGTGTGTGTGTGTGTGTGTGTGTTTATGAAGTTTGGGATCCCTGATCAAAAGAAGAATACCATACAATCTAAAAAGCTCAAACGGTTGCAGAACAAGAGGGTAACGTGTGTGTGTGTGTGTGTGTGTGTGTGTGTGTGTGTGTACACCACACACAGAAAGACCACGGGGTGCAGGGGTTAGCAGCTGGTCATGGGGAGAGGAAACGGAGGGTCAGGGTGTGGGGGGTTAGAGGGCTGGTAGCGAGAGAGAGACACAGGTCTGGAAGTTTTTTTTTTTTTTTTTTTGGGGGGGGGGGGGGGGGGGGTGCAGAGGAAGAGGGCCAGGAGGGGGATTAACTTGTGCAGTGGGGAGAAGAGGGAGCGGGGCGAGGAGACGTCTTTAATTTGGCCGGCCGGGTGGTCACCGGGCCTGGGAGCCAGTGATTTTTTTTTTGGGGGGGGGGGGGGGGGGGGGGGGGGGGGACACTGTTGAAGTAAGAGAGCCGTTGGCGTGTGTGGACCCAGGGCCTTGAGGCGTGACGACAGGTTCGATTGCCATCCCTGGCCCATTCCGTCTGCCTGATTTCGTTGATTTTGGACGCCTTGTCACACTGATGATGTTTTTTTTTTCCGTGGATCTGGATCACACGTTGTGTCGGTTGGGTGTGTATGTGTTTGTGGGCATAGGACCGGTGAGGGCATGATGGTGGTGGTGGTGGCGACCCTTCATGCTTGTCTTTGATGTTGTCGGCTTGTACCTAAGTCTGTTTCTTTGATGGGGACGGCTTCTCCCGAAGCCCCATTTCTTTGATTAATAACAACTTGTGCTACAGATTAAAAAAAAAAAATGATGGTGAAGACAGCTTGTCCTTTTGGGCCACTTGTTGTTAATAACATTTTTTTCCCCCCCACCCAATTTCTTTGATGATGACAGCTTGTCCTGCAGCCCAATTTCTTGGATGATGACAGCTTGTCCTACAGCCCAGTTTCTTTAATGATGACAGTTTGTCCTACAGCCCAGTTTCTTTGATGATGACCTTTTTTTCCCCACAACCCAATTTCTTTGATGAAGACAGCTTGTCCTGCAGCCCAATTTTGTTATGATGACAGCTTGTCCAACAGCCCAATTTCTTTGATGATGGCAGTTTGACCTACAGCCCAATTTCTTTGATGATGATAGCTTGTCCTACAGCCCAATTTCTTTGTTGGTGGCAGTTTGACCTAAAGCCCAATTTGTTCAGTGACGGCACCTCTGTGATGTGAATACCATGTCTTAAAGACGTGGGAGTCCATGTCATACATACAGGTTTCCTTGACGTGGCTTCCGTACCATGCAAATTTGTTAGGGTCAGCTGTGGGGTTTTGGTGTGTTTCTCTGTGCTGAAATGGATGAGGAAGGAAGTGGTGAAATGTGGAGAGAGATGTGAAGGAGAGAAAAGAGGAAGAGGAGAAGGATACGCAAACGGGACAGGAGCATGGTTTGAATTAATGAAGGAATCGCCCACAGCATAAAATTAAGCGGACAGACGGCTATACTACATGACAACAATCACATGGTCATGTACACCGCATGTTAAAGGCTTCAGGGGGCACGGTGGGTGGATTGACCTAGGGATAGAGGGAGACTGGTGTGGGGGGTGGGGTTGGCGGTTTTTGTTAAAGGCGTGGCCACGAAATGTAGGAGCGGACGTGTGTAGGGATCGTATGTGGGATCGTTATATAACGCCTCACCCTGGCGTTCCTCGGATGTAATGTGGACGTGCTCAGTCCACTCTCGAAACCACTTCCCGGTGGATGAGAAAGGAGTCGTGCCTACCCCTTTTCCCGTTCCCCGCCCCCGTCTCCGTCCCTTGGAGAGAGAAATTCAGAATACACTCCGGATTTGTTCCAAAAAGCACTCCCTCGTCAGAATTTTCAGTGACCCGAACGACACAACGTGTCAAATTTTGGCTCACTGTGCCTGAATTTGAGAGGGAAGAGGGTGGGGTGGGGGTTGAGGTGATTCCTTTACCTGCACCAAAACTAGTCTTCATTCCAGAAGGTGAGCGATTTGAGGCACGGCCCAGAAGCATCCCATGAGGTGTGTAGTTGTACGTGGCCAAACTCACCTGCTGTTTGTGACAAGGTGACAATGGGCATGCACCTGTATACGCTCCGCGGGGTGTTTCTCGGCCGTGCTTCAGCCCCTCACCAGGGAGCAGTGTTGGAACAGGATAGGGGAAGAGTTCTCTGGCTCAGGTCCAGAGTCACTCTCCCCTCCAATTCAGGGGCAGAGTCTGCCTGGGTCGATACGTTTTGTCATGTGGGACATTGAGAAGTTTGAAGGAGGGAGTGGTTTTTGAGCGAAGAAGGTGGGCCTGGATTTACCCCCTAGGGGATGGGGGAGACTGGGGGATGGGGAGTGGGGGAGGGGATGCTAGGTACGTGCCTTTTTTTCTCCCCCCAGGGGAGTGATTTGGGGTGTGGAGTTATTGAAGCACGGTACAGTGGCAACTCTGTCCTCTCGCCTCTCGGAAACACGCTTTATTGTCTTGGCTGTCCTTATCTGATTCTGCATTTCACTGTCTGTCTGTCTCTCTCTGTCTTTGTCTGCCAGTCTGTCTGTTTGTCTGCCTGTATGTCTGTCTCTCTCTTCAGCCCCCCCCCCCCCCCCTCTCCCCCCTTCTTCGTTGACTTCCTCCTCATCTTCTTCATTTCATCATCTTCTCTTTGCTGTCCACCATGTGTTGGAAGTATTCGATGGAGACTGATATGACAAACGAGTTACAGGTGTGATCGTACATATATATCGGCTGACAAGGAAGAAGCCAGACAATAGTTGTAAGGGACACGATGGACAGGACGGCGAGGGAGATGGTAGCGATAGAGGAAAGAGCTGGAGGGGGAAGAAGAAGACGATAGGAAGGAATCGGCTGCTGGGTTGAGGGAAGGGGTGGTGGTGGTGGTGTGTGTGTGTGTGTGTGTGGACTCGTTGCAACAGCTTGACCATCTTCCGCATTCACACAATAACACATTACACTGAAGATGAACACTTGAATGCACTACTTGGCCATCACGGGTTTTGCCCCACTTCACGGCGGAGTCAGACTGAAGTGTCTGCGACTGTCGGATTTCTGCCGCACTGACTGCTGTGAGAGTTGATGGAGAGGGGTGGGGTGGAGGTGACAGGGGGCTGTTCGGTAGGTCATGACTGGAAGAGGAATGGATGATGTCTGTCCGCCATGGTTGTCTATTCCCATGATAACTTGATCGTGTTGTCGTTGGTCGTTGAAACGTATCTTTTTGACTTGATAACAAAAGAAAATAGTCGCCAGCCGTCACTTTTATGCACAGACTGGGAAGAGGATGATTAGAAAGCTGGGCATCTCTGTGGTAGATCTCTGGCTCCATGCCATGAATTGTCAGGTCTTCAGAATGTGGTGTTGAGTTTGCAGACTGTGCGATTCGCAATTTTCAGATCTGCTTTTGGGCGGAAACCAGTCGGGATGCAAAATGGATAACTCTTAGATAGACTGTGAATGAGACTTTAAACAAGAAGAGGAGGGAGAGAAAGAGACATTTTGAATTCACTGTTGCATAAAGTTTTTCTATCTTATCCAGAAAAAGTAGACTATTTCGGCTGCTTGAAAAGCCAAGTTGTTAAACGTGAATTCCTGAGACGTGTGACAAGGTTAGACTCCCCAAAAGTTGCTGCTCTTGTGTGGGAATGTGAAACTGTGACGAGTTCAACCCAAACTTGAACAGACGAGGAAAGTGCGCCTTCAGCCAAAACACTTGGACCACCAAGCACGACTGAGGAGGAGAGAGAGAACTCTTGTGTCGCTGTCGCGCAGTCTTCCTCTTCTTGTCGTTGTTTGCGGACACTAACCCCCGCCCACACCTCGCCACCACCACCACCACCACCACCACCTCCTCCATGGGTTCACTCTGCTTCTACTGTTCCTCCTGTACCATGGCTCCCAACAGCGGCGGATGAGTCCGACAGGCAGGACGGTACCAGCTGGCCAGGGTGGGGTGGCGTTGTTGAGGAGGATTGCGTCGACGGGGTTGTTGTTGGTGGTGTTGTGATAGTTGTTGTTGTGGTGGTGGTGGCGATGATGGACGGGGACAGCGCGCGTTTCTGGACGGGGAGGAGGAGGTGGAGGAGCTGTGGTCCTCCCCGCTGATGAAGCACCGGTCGCCGTTCGAGGATTACAA
>JADBJO010000964.1:220000-222500 GCA_016801955.1 Conus betulinus | reverse complement strand
AAGTCTGTGAGGGTTGACAAAAGATCCCTTTTGCGCACCGCCTGATATATCCCTTACCTTTTTGAGTGTCCTCTCTTTTACACACACACACACCCTTTCTGTCGCTGTGTCTGTCTGTCTGTCTGCGTGCCAATCCTCAGGTCTCTATTGTGAGCAGCTCTGTGGTAGTCGTGACCGGAAACTTGAGACGGGTCGGATTCGTCCTCGAAAGGTGTGGGAGGGGAAAAAATGAGAGAGAGAGAGAGAGAGAGAGAGAGAGAGAGAGAGAGAGAGAGAGAGACAGACAGACAGACAGACAGACAGACAGACAGACACACGCACACACGTCTCTCTCCCCCCCCCCCCCCCCCCCGTCCCCCCCCACCTCCTCCCCCCCCCCCCCCCCCCACACATCCCAATTCCCCCCTCCATTTCTTTTAGCTCTGCTGCCTCTCTGTCTGTCCCTGTTTTCCCTGATAGTTGGTGCTTCATTTTAAACACGTGATGATCAGGAAGGGAGGTGGATGGGTGCTGAGTAAGTTAGTAAGACGTGTTACCGGGCAAACTGGCATATGTCAGGGAAAGTGAGGCAGGTATCATATTCGTAAACATTTGCGGGTAGGTAATCAATATTATCAGGTAAGGTATTCAGGCAACTGTAATTACAGGTAGGTACGTCTTGGCGCAGATGAGCGCGCGCGCGCGCGCGCGCGTGTGTGTGCGTGTGAAATAGGTAAGTATGTATCAGACAGGGAGGTAGGTCGGGTAAGCAGGGAAAGCATGAGGTATAATGATATATATCGGATGGGCATCTGGGTAGCTGTCGGGCAGATCAGGACGTATCAGTGAGGCGGGTAAGGTATTAAGGTAAGCTGTCAGAAGGTGGATGTGTTATGTAGCTGATAGGTGGTGGGATTTCATGCAGTTTGGCTGTCTGGTGGGTGGTTAGGTCTCAGCGGTTGAGCAGCGTGTTGACGAAGGCCAGGACATCTCAGTGTGTGTGTGTGTGCGGCCTTCCTGTCCCCTCCTCTCTGTCTGTGGACAGAGGAGGTCAGCAGGTGGGGGAGAAGTGTGCAGACGATCTCAGTTGTGTACAAAGGATCTCAGAAGTGTACAGATGATCTCAGTAGTGAATAGCGATTTCAGTTGTGCATAAATGATCTCAGTGGCGCACAGATGATCTTAGTAGTGTAAAGGTGATCTCAATAGTGTACAGATGATCTCAGTAGTGTACAGATGATCTCAGAACTTTATCTTTGGTATAATAAACCTTGCATCAGAGGTTAGCTGATGGAGAGAAGTTATTAGATTTATTGGAGAGTTTTGTAGATACAGTGTGTAGAATATACAGATTTAAACGGATGCGTTCGTCTAGAAAAATATCGAAGAGATCAGCAGGTACAATACAGTCTAAAATATCGGAGAGCTCTGTAGGTGGAGTGTAGTCTGTAGTGGATGAGAGAGCTCTTTAGGTACAGTATAGTCTGTAGTGGATCAGAGAGCTCTTTAGGTGGAGTGTAGTCTGTAGTGGATCAGAGATCTCTTTAGGTGCAGTGTAGTCTGTAGTGGATCAGAGAGCTCTTTAGGTGCAGTGTAGTCTGTAGTGGAAGAGAGATCTCAACAAATGCAGTGTAGTCTGTAGTGGACCAGAGAGCTGTTTAGGTGCAGTGTAGTCTGTAGTGGACCAGAGCTGTTTAGGTGCAGTGTAGTCTGTAGTGGACCAGAGAGCTCTTTAGGTGGAGTGTAGTCTGTAGTGATGAGAGATCTCAACAAATGCAGTGTAGTCTGTAGTGGACCAGAGAGCTCTTTAGGTGCAGTGTAGTCTGTAGAGAATGAGAAATCTCAACAAATGCAGTGGAGTCTGTAGTGGACCAGAGAGCTCTTTAGGTGCAGTGTAGTCTGTAGTGGATGAGAGATCTCAACAAATGCAGTGGAGTCTGTAGTGGACCAGAGAGCTCTTTTAGGTGCAGTGTAGTCTGTAGTGGATGAGAGATCTCAACAAATGCAGTGGAGTCTGTAGTGGATCAGTGTGTGAGTGGATGAAGTGTGTGTGAGGTGGCCGCACAGCAGGTGCACGGTGGTGTGTGGAGATCAGAGAGACGTCGTGTGGCCTGGATGGCTTCGCCCTCAAAGCACCCAGTGGGAAACGGGATCCCCCTGAGGAAACTGAAGTACTACCTCCTCCTCCTCTCCTTCCAACCTCTCCCCCCCCCCCCCCCACCTCCCTGATCCTCCCACTCCCTTCTCTCTTTCAGACTCCCCCCTCCCCCTTCCCCATCTTCTCTCCTCACACGACCCTTATCCACAGGTAGCACAAGTGGTGTCGTATTTCCGTGTCGAGTCTCCAGTCATTCAGTACTCCCCACTACCCAGGCATTTACACACAGGCCGAGCAGGGTTGGGATGTCAGGCGGAATAGCTTCAGTTGGGAGAGCGTTAGACCTTGAAGAGTTGGGATGTCAGGCGGATAGCTTCAGTTGGGAGAGCGTTAGACCTTGAAGAGTTGGGATGTCAGGCGGAA
>JADBJO010000964.1:210000-215000 GCA_016801955.1 Conus betulinus | reverse complement strand
GCTGGTTTGGATGAACGTGTGCTGGTTTTGGAGATGCATTGAGAAACCCAGGGTGGGTTTGAGAAAGGTTTTTGATTGAAGTTAAGGGGGCTGTTCGGCCTTGACCGGGAAGGGAGGGTCGGGGGTTGTTGTTGGGGCGGGGATCTTTACTCTCCCTAAGTGTCTTTCCGATTCATCGAAATGGAATAGCTTGCAAGATAGGTTTATCTGTTTGTCTTTGATTTATCAGTCGACTAATTCACAAAGTTAAAACAAGAAGTCTTTTGTCCACATCGAGTGTGTGTAAGTGTCCAGGTATGTGCACGCGCAAACTGGAGAACGTGTTTGAATGCTTGGATGTGGGACACTCAGTTTTGTGACACGTACACGTCCCACAACCCGACCCTTCACTGTACACAAAACATTGCACGCACGTTAAGGGAGTGGGGTGGTGTGTGTGTGTGTGTGGGAGAGAACGGGAGAGACGTTGGAAGAAAGAATACACCTAACGACAGACAGACAGACAGACAGATTTTACAGACACAGGCACCCTTAGGAGACCGCGACAGAGCAGGAAAAATAAAAAGAGAATACCAGAAGTTAGTCCACGGCTGAGGGGAAGACCGTTCACTTCAAAAACGGTCATTATATCGTTTTCACTCTCTTCCTTCTTCTCCCCCTCGTCCTCCTCCTCCTCCCCCTCCCGTCGGTCCGGTTGGGAAGAAAACTATGGGAGACTGATAACGTCAGAAATGGATGAGAGCTGTTTCCTGAGGAAATCGCCGTCATCATGGCTGTTATTCCGAAGGATCACAATGGACCATTCTTGTCTCCCCTGTTTTCCCCTAACTATCACAACTAAGTTCCCCAGTTTTCTGTAGGATAATTACTGTATTCCTCTGGGAGAACAGGTACCCCCCCCCCCCCCCCCCCCCCCCTCCCCTCCCCGAGTCAAATAGCTGTAACGGGAAAATCAAATGAGGAAGTCAGAAAGAGGAGTCTGTGTCCCTTACATGTGCATACACCATGGTATCATTGGCACTACAGGAAGTCAGAGAGAGGAGTCTGTGTCCCTTACATGTGCATACACCATGGTATCATTGGCACTACAGGAAGTCAGAGAGAGGAGTCTGTGTCCCTTACATGTGCATACACCATGGTATCATTGGCACTACAGGAAGTCAGAGAGAGGAGTCTGTGTCCCTTACATGTGCATACACCATGGTATCATTGGCACTACAGGAAGTCAGAGAGAGGAGTCTGTGTCCCTTACATGTGCATACACCATGGTATCATTGGCACTACAGGAAGTCAGAGAGAGGAGTCTGTGTCCCTTACATGTGCATACACCATGGTATCATTGGCACTACAGGAAGTCAGAGAGAGGAGTCTGTGTCCCTTACATGTGCATACACCATGGTATCATTGGCACTACAGGAAGTCAGAGAGAGGAGTCTGTGTCCCTTACATGTACATACACCATGGTATCATTGGCACTACAGGAAGTCAGAGAGAGGAGTCTGTGTCCCGTACATGTACATACACCATGGTATCATTCGCACTGCAGTGCAGTCTGTGTCCCTTACATGTGCATACACCATGGTATCTTTGGCACGACAGTACAGAATAGGAAGTCAGATAGAGGGCTCTGCACAAAAAAAAAAAACAAAAAAAAAAAAGTTCGGATCCCAGAGGATAACCGTGATAATAGCCATTTTTTTTTTTTCCCTCTACTATCGTTGTTTTCTTGAATGATAATAACTGATTCCCCTCGGGAAAACGGAGGAAACAGGTTTGAGTGATATGGCAGTGAGGATAACTGGTTTTCCCTGTTACCGCTGTTTGATGAGGATAACTGGTTTTCCCTGTTACCGCTGTTTGATGAGGATAACTGGTTTTTTCCCTGTTACCGCTGTTTTGATGAGGATAACCGGTTTTCCCTGTTACCGCTGTTTGATGAGGATAACTGGTTTTCCCTGTTACCGCTGTTTGATGAGGATAACCGGTTTTCCCTGTTACCGCTGTTTGATGAGGATAACTGGTTTTCCCTGTTACCGCTGTTTGATGAGGGATAACTGGTTTTCCCTGTTACCGCTGTTTGATGAGGATAACTGGTTTTCCCCTGTTACCGCTGTTTGATGAGGATAACTGGTTTTCCCTGTTACCGCTGTTTGATGAGGATAACTGGTTTTCCCTGTTACCGCTGTTTTGATGAGGATAACTGGTTTTCCCTGTTACCGCTGTTTTGATGAGGATACCGTTTTTCCCTGTACCGCTGTTTGATGAGGATAACTGGTTTTCCCTGTTACCGCTGTTTGATGAGGATAACTGGTTTTCCCTGTTACCGCTGTTTGATGAGGATAACTGGTTTTCCCTGTTACCGCTGTTTGATGAAGGATCCTACCTGTTCTCCGCGGGGAACACACAGGTAAACAGTTACTGGCTTCTGAGGCTTACTGTGTTGCCACAGAAAACCTGTATCACCATCTGTCTGTCTGTCTGTCTGTCTGTCGGTCTGTCGGTCGGTCTGTCTCTCTCTCTCTCTCTCTCTCTCTCTCTCTCCGTGCGAGCATACACTTGCGTTAAGGTGTGCGTTGGTGTGCATGCGTGCGTGCGTATGTGGGCGCGCGCGCGCGCGCGCGCGCGTGTGTGTGTGTGTGTGTGTGTGTTCACGTGTGTGCGTGCGTATATGTGTGTGTGTGTGGGCACGCGCGCGCGCGCGCGCGCGCGTGTGTGTGTGTGTGTGTGTGTGTGTGTGTGTGTGTGTTGTTTGTTTCGTTTTGTTTTCTTTTAATCGATTGTTTGTTTATGTTTAGGGGCATTGGGGGTGGGGGGTGGTGGGAGGGAGGATCGTTACATTTTCAATTTCCAGCTAAAAGAAATACGGTCTGCGATTGCCAGTGCCAGATTAAAACTGAATTATCCACAGGTGCAGCAGCTCTTATCATTCATGGCTTCTGCGTTCGTAACATGACCTCGATTCCCTTCCATGTCCCTCCCTCTCTTTTCTACTTGTATCTTCTTCTTCTAACCATATCTCCTCTTTCTCTCTCTCTCTCCCCCCCCCCCCCCCCCCCCCCCTGTCGAACACATACGGATGCGCGTGCGACCCCCCCCCCCCCCCTCCACACATACACTCGCACACACGCACACACATCCATACATACATACACACGCACGCGGACACACACTCTATGTTTTTTGTTTGGCTTTATTGAAATACGAAAATATAGCCAGAGAGAGAGGAGAGAGAGAGAGAGAGAGAGAGAGAGAGAGAGAGAGAGAGAGAGATGTGCTGCAAACTCTCTCCCTCCACACGCTTACTAGCTATATCTGCCTGTCTGTCCCTCCCTTTTTCTCTCCTCCTCCACCCTCCACACACACACACACACACACACACACACACACACACACACACACACACACACACACACACACCCACGCGCGTGCAGGCACACACACACGCGCGCGCACACACACACACACTGTCACACACAATGCATATATGCGCACACTTACCTTCTGATTAAAAAAAACACATACACAGACCCACGCACATACGCACACAGACGGACCCACACACAGCACACACTGACGGACACACACACAGACGGACACACACACATAGACGCACACACACACACACACACACACACACACACACACACACACACACACACACACACACACACCGCCACACTCAAACACATACACCTACATACCACGCGCACGCTCACACATCATCCACCACACCCCAGATACACACACTCACATGGAACTGTACACATATGCGCACACACACTTTTATCAAAAAACAAAACAACTTGATATATAGTCACGCATGGACAATCTGAACAGTAAGATTGGCTTCTACAGACGTTCGTCATATTTATACAAACACGTTGGCATGCACAGGTGCACACACACTTGCAGACACATATACATACACATGTATGCGCGCAGACACGCAGACAGACAGACAGACAGACAGACACACACACACACACACACACACACACACACACACACACACACACACGACACACGACACACGAGTAGTTCCCAGACTTTCCGTTGCCTCACTTCACCACCACCACCACCACCACCACCCACTCCCATCCTCACCCTCACCTCCATCCTTCTCCCCCCCCCCAACCCACTCCCCATCCCCCATCCCCCACCCCCCACCCCCAACCCCGCCCACTGCACAGCCGTGGCGGTGAAAGAAGAGACGGGGGGGGGGGGGGGGGGGGGGGGGGGGGGGGGGGGGGGAATAGCAGTGCGGCAGGCATGTCGGTGTTATGTCATCCGTGGCGGGTGAGGATGCTTCCTGCCATCTGCTGCCACGGACAGACCCCCGGGTCACGCCTCACCTTGGCACCGGCCTCCTCCCTCCCTCCCACCTCTTCTCCTTACACACCTGCCTGCCTCCCTCCCTCCCTCCCTCCCTCCCACTCACTCCCTTCTTCTTACTCCCTGCTTATCTCTATGTGTGGGTAGTCTGTCTGTCTGTCTGTCTCTGTAATGTGCGCGTATGCGTGCGAACACACGCGCGTGCGTGCGCGTGTGCACACGTTCACACACACGCACACACACGCACACACACACACACACACACACACACACACACACACACGAGCTCATGCGCGCGTACACACACACACACACACACACACACACACACACACACACACACACACACACACACACACACACACACACTCACACACACACACACACACACTCACACACACTCACACACACACACATCCATGCACGCACGTACGCACACAACACACACATACACACACGCTCTCAAACACACACTCACACGCAAGCACGCACGCGCTCACAACACACACACACACACACACAACACAACACACACACACACACACACACACACACACACACACACACACACACACACACACACAAAAGCACGCGCGCGCGCGCGCGCACGCGCGCACGCACACACACACACACACAGAGCCTACATTTGCGCTGGGGGTTGGTGGGGG
>JADBJO010000964.1:202500-205000 GCA_016801955.1 Conus betulinus | reverse complement strand
GTTGTGCGGAGAGAGAGTGAGGGGGAAACGTTAGCCTGACACTGTCGTCGTCACAGGGACGGACTGGCTGCTGGTTAGAGAACTATATATATATATATATATATATATATATATATATATATATATATATATATATATATATATATTACAGTATGTTGGTTTTCCTTCCTGTGTGTGATGAAGAGGAGCATCCCCTCTGACCTTCATTTTGCTCCCGACGGCACGGACAGAAGAGACCCAGGGATATAGCAGAGCGAAGAGTGTGGGAACGAGGGGCAGAGAGAGAGAGAGAGAGAGAGAGAGAGGAGAGAGAGAGAGAGAGAGAGAAGGGGGAGGAGAGTTAGGGGTTTGGGGGTGCCACAGGTCGAAGTGCCATGGGCTCGCTCCGTGAGAAAACTGGTGCAGAAGTGTCGTGCCCTCTTCCCGTCTCGTCACACGGCGGAGGAAGGTGAGTTGAGTGAGAGCTGTTGAGTTGTGAGGGCTTCAGGTCGTGGCATGTTCGGCTGGCTGTTTGTTGGTTGGTTGTTTGGTTGGTTGGTTGGTTTGTCTGTCACCCATGTCTCATTGCACGTCTAGTCTGCAGGTCGCGACCTGTCTTGATTTCTGTAGACCTGTGATGTGTGTGTGTGTGTGTGTGTGTGGTGGTGCGTGTGTGTGTGTGTGTGCTGTGTGTGTGTGTGTGTCTCCACACCCTGCCTCCCCCCCCCCCCTCCATCCTGCCCTTCCGTCCTGCCCCTTCGTCACCTTCTCCTTCCTGCACTTTTTTTTTTTTTTAATCTATCCACTTTTTTTTTTTTTTTTTGGCTGTCTTGTTCTACTACCTGTCTGTCTGCCCTCTCTTTCTCTGTCTCTGTCTGTCTGTCTGTCTGTCTGGTGTTCTCTCTTTTGTATCTCTCTCTCCTCTCTCTCTGTCTCTGTCCTTCCATCTCTGGCGGTTCTGTGGAGGCCTGATGAGAGATGTGCTGTGGAAGGAAGGAGGAGAGATACCTATAGGTCCTGTCCTGTCACTCTGTGGTGGTTCTTCTGTGGAGGCCTGATGAGAGATGTAGAAGGAAGGAGGAGAGATACCTATAGGTCCTGTCCTGTGACTCTGTGGTGGTTCTGTGGAGGCCTGATGAGAGATGTAGAAAGGAAGGAGGAGAGATACCTATAGGTCCTGTGTCCCTGTGACTCTGTGGCGGTTCTGTGGAGGCCTGATGAGAGATGTAGAAGGAAGGAGGAAGCGATACATATAGGGCCTGTCGTGTTCACTCCCTGGTGATGTTGTGTGACTGTGCACTGTTGCGGACTGGTTTTTGCCACACGAGGTCATCAGTGTTTTCACTCCGTGTCTCGCTAATGCTTTCAGTTGTCTGTCTGTTTCGGCACTATGTTTCCCCAAAGCCAAGGAACGGGGTTTTTTTCCCCCATGAAATTCGGCGGGAAGAGATGGAGTGTGGTGCAAGGATGAAGCTGAAGAACTTTTAGGTGCAGGTCCGTGGAGTGGATCCGGGATCGAAGGTAAGATCCGGGAAGATTCGTTCAGATCGGCCGTGGCCTGGTCTTGCAAGATCGTGAAACTGACTTGACTGAACTTTGCTAACGAAACTGGATGGAAAGACGGAACGTGTTCTTTCTTTCTTTCGGTGGAGTGTCCACAATCATCAAGTTGATTATTTCTGACGCTTTAATGTATGACCGTTTTTTATCCGCCATTAAGGCCAGCCATACTCTTTAACTTCGGGGAAGGTGCATGCTATGGTAAACGTGTCATCCATACCAACGGCCAAACTGGCCTTCTCTTCCGAAAGTTGGTGATGGGATTTTAAGTGCGTGCAAATGTTATGCGTGCGTTTCACACACGGAACTTCGGTTTATAGTCTATTCGAAGGACTGGTGTGGGAAATGGTGGTCGGCTCCAATGTTAACTCCGAGGGGAAAAAATCCCCCCTGTACCGAAACGGCCCGGCGGAGATTCGAACCCGCAACCCCAAGAATACGAGTCCGGCGCTCTACCAACTGAGCTAATTCGGGCTCCCAAGCAGGGGATTTCAGTTCAATTTTTTTTTTTTTTTTTTTGGGGGGGGGAGGGGGGGGGGGGGGGAGTATGCAGATCAAAGGGCGGATTTAGGATTCGTTCCAACCTTGGTGGGAGGTCTGTGCTGTCCGGAATGGTCTTTGGTTGTAGTCGTGATGAGACCGCTCCGTCAGTGCCGGTCTTCGGTCTGGGGAACCGCTTTGCTGTGTGTAGGCCTTCAAGGTCTCAGGCGCCAAGGGGTTACACTGGACCATCTGTTTGCAAAGAGGTCTATGTATTTATTATGTGTGTGTAAGTCAAGGGGGCTGACCTGGGGGTGGGGTGCGGTGGGTGTGGGGGGGGGA
This sequence comes from Conus betulinus, assembly GCA_016801955.1. NCBI lineage: Eukaryota > Metazoa > Mollusca > Gastropoda > Neogastropoda > Conidae > Conus > Conus betulinus. Next base: position 202,639 of record JADBJO010000964.1, on the reverse strand, counting down.
CTGTATATGCTGAGCGGCAGGGCGACAGAATTGCAGCAGAACTATGGCCATGCAGGTTTTTTGTTTTTCTTTCTTATTTTTTCTTTCTTTCTGTTTCTGGTTTGTTTTTTTTTTTTTTCCCCTAAAAATTACCATGGTT
>JADBJO010000964.1:182500-195000 GCA_016801955.1 Conus betulinus | reverse complement strand
TCGGGAAAAAAAAAAAAAAGAAAAAAAAAAAGAAAAAGAATTATCGACGACAGTTTGTTTATTTATTTATTTTTTTTTGTTCAAGGGAACTTCAGTTGATTGGAAGTGTTGTTGGAAGGAACGGCCTAGTCAACGATGTCTGCGGGTTTTTTTTTGTTTGTTTGTTTGTTTGTTTTTTTTTTGTTTTTTTTTAGTGGTGTTTAGAGACAGGCCTGGTGTTGATCGATCCACCTAGGTATCGATCGATGTATTTATTTATTTTTAAAACATGTCTGTAAAGGGAGAAACGGCCATACCGACCGACAGCTGTCGGCGTTGTGTGAATGAATGAATGGTGTTCGCACTGCAAGGAATGCGCGGGTAGGTATGTTCCTCAAGGCGTGTACAGCGAGTACCCGACATCATAGAGGCGTTTTCCTCCGGGGCTTTTGGTTGTAACCGAACACCTCCAGTGCAAGCGGGTGATTATTAACATGACTGTCGCTGCTCTTTCCCTCATAGGGCAAAGACTTTGAGGTTCGCTAGTGGTGAGTGGGTGTGTGTGTGGTGTGTGTGTGTGTGTGTGTGTGAAATGTACATGATCTTGTCTTTCTTGTTTCTTTTTTTCTTTCCTTTTTTTGTTTTTTCCTTCTTTCTTTCTTTCGTTCGTTCTCCTCTCTTCCGTCCATTCCATCATTCTTCTCCTTCTTCTCTCCTTCTTCTTCTTATTCTTCTTCATCACCATCATCATCATCATCATCATCATCATCATCTTCTTCTTCTTCTTTTTTTCTTCTTTCTTCTTCTTCTACAACAATAACAACAACAACAACAACTCCTCCTTCTCTTTCTCCTCCTCCTCCTCCTTTCCCTCCTCCTCCCCCACCTCCTCCTCCTCCTGCTACTACTAGTACAAACTACATTATTCTTTAAAACCTGTTGGTGAGGTAGTACATTGCACCTCCAGGAGGAGTGACATCCAGCTTCTGACACATTGTCGTTAGGCATGACTTTTTTTTCGTTTGTTTTCTCCATCCATCCCACTGACACACAGGGGCCTGCACCTCAAGGAAGGAAGGACAGACAGACAGACTAAGACAGGCAGACAGACAGACATGCAGCAGAGAAAGGTGTCCTTTAATGCCGGTTGTCTCAAGCAGCGGAATGGAACTAGGACTGTGCTGGGATCAAGAGGACAATGCTGTGTCTATCCCGCTTGACGAAAGTAGGCCCAGAGAAATCCGCCTCCCCTCTCTAGGTCTGTGAGTAGCCCCCCCCCCCCCCCCCCCCCCCCCCCCCCCCCCCCCCCCCCCCCCCCCCCCCCCCCCACGATACCTAGCCAAGTTGTGCGGGGCTTGACATATATTGTCGTGTGAACATCGCCAGTGCAGAGGTCAGGATCGCTTTGGGTGGCCGGTGTGGTAGACAGGGACAAGAGGTCGGATTGGATTGATAACCCACCTGCTGTGTATTTTCCAGCCCACGTTTTTAGAGCGCGCGTTTTGTGTGTGTGTGTGTGTGTGTGTGTGTGTTTGTGTGTGCGTGCGTGCGCGTGCGTGCATGAATGCGTGTGTTTTGTCAAGATGCAAGTATGACGGCGCGCGTGTGTGTGTGAGTGTATGTGCGCGTTTTTATATATATGTATGCGTGCGTATGTGTATGTTATTCTAGCGCAAGGCATCCGTGTGTGTACGCACTTTTCATGCGTCCAGAGCATGTGTGTCAGGGTTTGGGCATTGTGCATGTGCCTCATGGTGTATTGACTGTGCACACAGAAATGTAGATGTAGGTACATGTGGGGACACACACACACACACACACACACACACGCGCGCGCGCGCGCGCGCGCGCACGCCCGCACACACACAACACACATACACACACACAAACACACACACACACGCGCGCGCGCGCGCGCACGCACACACACACACACACACACACACACACACACACACACACACACACACACGCACGCACGCACGCACGCACGCACACACAACACACACACACGCACGCACGCACGCACGCACGCACACACACACACACACACACACACACACACACGCACGCACGCACGCACACACACACACACACAGAAAGTTGGAAAAGTGTTGTGACAAGTCGACCACAGCCACTCCTACTCAGGTGGCCTCTTCGGCTCTAAACATGATGACTTGGAGACAGTCCCCACCCCCCAGCCTGGCAGCACTGAGCCATTTGGTTTCCCCTTGCGGCAGCTCCGTCTGTATGGCTCTGTAACTGCACAGGTCAGGGCAAGTCGCCGCTCGCTCTGCTAGTCAGTCCCCTGCTGCACGTAGGTGGTGTGTAGGTGTCAACTTCAAACGGCTGACTTGGTATGGTTGGTAATGGCGGTGGGGGAGGGGGGGGGGGGGGTGTGCAGTGTTTTTCACTGAGACGATGACGCACGGTTTGAAGGCGAGGAGAAGAAGAATCAAGCTACTGTACTGTACGGTACTGTAATAGGCGCTGCGTCTGTACCAGTAGCGTGGCGGGGAGTGCTGGCCAACTATACTGAGCAGTGGAAAGAACGTAACAGATGGTGTAGTCCGTCTTCTCTCTCTCTCTCTCTCTCTCTCTCTCTCTCTCTCTCTCTCTCTCTCTCTCTCTCTTCACGTACTTTCATTTGTTTTAAGCCTAGCGAAAACCTTTTTTTTTTTTTTTTTTTTTTTAAATTAAATAGCTCGTCTGACTTTCAGCGAAGTACAAGGTTCGGTAGTCCACTCCTGTCCAGTTGGGTGGTGAGTGTGTCCGTGTGCGTGTGTGTGTGTATGTATGTATGTGTTGGGCCCCTGTCGTGCTTTAGCAGAGGTGGTGGTGGTGGTGGTGGTAGAGGTGGAGGTGGTGGAGCCGAGCCAAGCCCATTCCAGAGCCGATCAGTCACGGGGCGCGCTTCGCTTTAAAGTAGTAGTAGTAGTAGTAGTAAAGGAGAGATCGAGTAACCGCCCTTTTTTTTCCCCTTTTTTTTTTTTCTTTCCTTTTGTATACTTTTTTTGTATTTTTCAGCCACCTCTTTTCAGCGGTAGTGGTGAGTGTATTGTGTAGGAGAAGGAAGGCTATTGTTGTTGCTGGAGAGTTGGCACTACTTTGGTGGATTCGCGTGTGTTGTATGGGGGTGGAGAGAGAGAGGTAAAGTGTAATAATGCTTCGGTGATCAATTGTGTGTAGGCCGCCCTTAAAGCAAGGTTTGGTGTGTGTTTTTTTTTTTCGGTCTTCTACTTCTTCATTTTCTTCTTCTTTCTTGTGCTCGTATTTGAAGGTGGAGGTTTGATCATGTTGGTGGCTGTCTTAGGATTCGGGGTGATCCGTTTGCGTGGTCCTCGAGCAAAGACGTTTTTGTGAATTTTTGACCTTTCTTTCCACGCGGACATTCAAGTTGTGTGCTAGTGGTGTTGATGATCGATGACTGTGTGAGGGTGATCAGCTTGTGGTGTGCAAGTCGTCGTCAGTCAGTGAGAGACAGTGGACATGTATAGTGTTGCAGCGGACCCTTACGTTGTTTTGATCTTGATTAACGATTCTCTCTCATCGTGCTTTCCATCGGTGATTTCTTACAGCGAAACATTCTTTTAGTGTTGGGATTCGCATGATGTGAAACAAACATTTTACAGCAGACTCCATGAAAACCTTGTTCAGAGATGTCCCCCCACCAGATGTGATCTTTGAATTTCTGAAAAGGATGAACATTTTCATCTGATCTAGGTTTTTTTTGTTTGTTTGTTTGTTTTTTTTTTTTTTTTTTTTTTTTTAGAAGGAAGATTTTTTTTTTTTTCAAAACAAATCTCCGGTGTGTTTTAAGAAGGCGCATTTTAAAGGGTTGTGTGAATGATTTTTTTTTTCTTTTTGTTAATAATGACTTGTGAGTTGACTTCAACGTGGTGACAGCCCTCATATGGCCCTTTGCGGTCGGCTGGGCTATAAGCAACATTACCATAATTATCTTACTGGTGATTTGTGTCGTGTGCAGTCCTCTATGCTACGTTCAGGTTTTCTGCTTCTTTCTTCCCACCGAAATCTCCCTGTTGTCGTTGTTATGAAGCCCTGTGGTGGGGGGTGTGACCTGTGACGTGCTCAGTCTTCACAGAAGATCACAGTGGCCACATGGGTGGTTGTTGTTGTTGTTGTTGTTGTTGTTGTTGTTGTTGCTGTTGTCATTTTTATTGTTGATTATCGGAGTGTGCCAGCGATCTGTGTGTGGGTCAGTCTGTCTTCATCCCCAGCGTTGGGTTGGACTGGACACCTGTTGTGGTCGATGATCATAGAGTCGGTGATGTGTTGTGTGGTCGGTCAGTCAAGTCAGTCGTCATCCCAGCGTGACAGTGGACACACACGCTCTTGTTGACTCTCACAGTGAGGTTGTCGTCCTGTCGTGTAGTCCGTTTTCAGTCCAGAATAGACACATGTGATAGATTTTCAGTGTGTCCGATGGTGCTGTGTCGTGTAATCAGGCTGCATTTATCCCAGTCTTTAAGCGTGGAGGACATACGTTGTTGCTGTTGTTCTCCTTGTTGATGTTCACAATGTGTCGGAGATCTGTCCTGTCTTCGGTCTTCAGTCCGATCTCAAGAAGATGGGACACATGGTTTGTTTTTTTTTTTTTTTTTTTTTTTTTTAGCCAGTGATCATAGTAAGGTAAAGTAAATGTGGCTTATAGCCCAGCCGACCGCAAAGGGCCGTATCCGGGTTGTCCGATGATCACAGTGCGTCAGTTGATTTGTTTGTGAACTTCTCTCAAACCAGGGTCCGTTTCTCTTCGGTGTGAGCCCGCACTGCCTTGTTAGCCCTTGTTGATCCCGCACTGCCTTGTTAGCCCTTGTTGAGCCCAGCTTTGTTGACGAGCCTTGTGAAGCTGTTGGTCTGGGATGTCGCTGTTTAGTGCAGTGTGCTGTTGTTCTTGGTCTTCGTCATTGTTATTGGTTCTTGTCATTGTTGGTCCTTGTCATTGTGAATGGTCTTTATCATTGTTGGTCCTTGTCAGTGTTATTAGTCATTGTTGTAGTTCTTGGTCTTTGTCATTGTTATTAATCCATGTCATTGTTAGTCCTTGTCATTGTTGTTTGTTATTGTATTGGTCCTTGTCGTTGTTGTTAGCTCTTGTCATTTTTGTTAGCTCTTGTCATTGTTGTTGGTCCTTGTCATTGTTGGTCCTTGTTGTTGTTGATCTGTTATTGCTGTTGGTCCTTGTCATTGTTGTTAGTCCTTGTTATTGTCCTTGTCATTGTTGTTAGTCCATGTCATTGTTGTTAGTCCATGTCATTGTTGTTAGTCCATGTCATTGTTGTTAGCCTTTGTCATTTTGTTAGTCTTGCTATTGTCCTTGTCATTGTTGTTAGTCCTTGCTATTGTCCTTGTCATTGTTGTTAGTCCTTGCTATTGTCCTTGTCATTGTTGTTAGTCCTTGCTATTGTCCTTGTCATTGTTGTTAGTCCATGTCATTGTTGTTAGCCTTTGTCATTGTTGTTAGTCCATGTCATTGTTGTTAGTCCATGTCATTGTTGTTAGTCCTTGTTATTGTTGTTAGTCCTTGTTATTGTTGTTAGTCCTTGTTATTGTCCTTGTCAGTGTTGTTAGTCCATGTCATTGTTGTTAGTCCATGTCATTGTTGTTAGTCCATGTCATTGTTGTTAGTCCTTGTTATTGTTGTTAGTCCTTGTTATTGTTGTTAGTCCTTGTTATTGTCCATGTCATTGTTGTTAGTCCATGTCATTGTTGTTAGTCCATGTCATTGTTGTTAGTCCATGTCATTGTTGTTAGTCCTTGTTATTGTTGTTAGTCCTTGTTATTGTTGTTAGTCATTGTTGTTAGTCCATGTCATTGTTGTTAGTCCATGTCATTGTTGTTAGTCCATGTCATTGTTGTTAGTCCTTGTTATTGTTGTTAGTCCTTGTTATTGTCCATGTCATTGTTGTTAGTCCATGTCATTGTTGTTAGTCCATGTCATTGTTGTTAGTCCATGTCATTGTTGTTAGTCCTTGTTATTGTTGTTAGTCCTTGTTATTGTTGTTAGTCCTTGTTATTGTCCTTGTCATTGTTGTTAGTCCATGTCATTGTTGTTAGTCCATGTCATGTTTGTTAGTCCATGTCATTGTTGTTAGTCCATGTCATTGTTGTTAGTCCTTGTTATTGTTGTTTAGTCCTTGTTATTGTTGTTGGTCCTTGTCATTGTTGTTAGTCCTTGTTATTGTTGTAAGTTCTTCTTATTGTTGTTGGTCCTTGTCATTGTTGTTAGTCCTTTGTTATTGTTGTTGGTCCTTGTCATTGTTGTTAGTCCTTGTTATTGTTGTAAGTTCTTCTTATTGTTGTTGGTCCTTGTCATTGTTATTAGTCCTTGTTGTTGGTCCTTGTTATTGTGGTTGGTCCTTGTTATTGTTGTAAGTTCTTATTATTGTTGTTGTTGGTCCTTGTTATTGTTGTCAGTTCTTGTTATTGTTGTTGGTCCTTGTTGTTATTGTTGTTGGTCCTTGCTATTGTTGTTGGTCCTTGTTATTGTTGTTGTTGGTCCTTGTTATTGTTGTTGGTCCTTGTTATTGGTAGGTATGTTGATTCCTGTTGTAGTTGTTGATGCATGCTATTGTTGTTAGCTTTGCTATTGTTGTTGATCGTTGGTATTGATTCTTGGAAGTGTTTTTTGATTCTTGTTATTGTTGCTGTTCTTTGCGTTCATTCTCGCTATGCTGTTCACTCTTGTTATTGCTGTCGATTGTTGTGATTGCTGTTAATTCTCGTTATTGCTGTCGATTGTTGTTATTGCTGTCGATTGTTGTGATTGCTGTTAATTCTCGTTATTGCTGTCGATTGCTGTTATTGCTGTCGATTGTTGTTATTGCTGTTCATTCTTGTTATTGTTGTTGGCCCTCTGCATTGTGTGTTTTTTTTTTTTAATTATTATTATTCTCCTCGTTGTTGTCGATACTTGTTTGCCCTTGTTTAGTTGTTGGTCCTTGTGTGGTGGTGTTGTAGGCTATGATTGTTGTTGTGTTCGATATGTTGTTGGTCCTTGTTATTGCTATTGATTTTTTTTTTTTTTTTTTTGTGGTCGGACCTTTTAATTGTTGGTTGGTTCTCTGAAAGGCGTCGTATTTTTTTATTTTCTTTATCATCTCATAGTGCTTTGGTGATCTGGTGCGGCACGTGTCTGTCTCAAGGACGTGTGTTTTCCAATGCCATTGATTGTGTTGTTGGTGTGCCCACACTGGGAATCTCTAGTGCGCGCTCTTCAGCCAAGGACGTCCTCCTGTCGCCGATGGATTCTTGCCATTCGTGTTTGACAGTTCTCTGTTTTAATTGCCGTTATCTTCGGCGGCCTGTTGCGTAACGCTTTTCTCCCTCTGGGTGCAGGTTTACTATTGTTGTTGAACATTGTTAACATTGTTGGTCTTCTCGCCGTGTTTGAAGCGATCCGTTTCGTCCGGGCGTTTGCTCTTGTCTGGAGCTAGGCACCGACTATTGTGATGGATTCTTACCATTGTACGTACTGAATGATCGCAGTGCGGTCTGTGGTCTCCAGTGAGGTCGTCCTTCACGTTCTACTCCTTATGTGTCAAGGGGGGATGGACACCGTCGTCTGTGGATCCAGTAATGATGACTGGTCAGGCCACCCACAGTGTGGGAGTGGTGGGTGGTGGTGGTGGTGGTGGTGGGTGGGTGGTGGTGTGGTGAGTGAGTGAGGGAGATGAGATTGGGTCAGTGGAGCGGAACTAACGAGATGTCACCTTGTAGGACCTGTAGCAAAGACAGGATAAACACGGCGACACATGTCACCTGGAAGGTGGGGTGGGGTGGGGTGGGGGTGGGGGTTGGGAGTAGTGGGGGAGAGAGGAGGCGGTGACTGTCAGGTCTGCTACCTCACACGATGTGAGATGTAAACGTTTGGACTACAGCAGACTCCATGAAAACCTTGTTCAGAGATGGCCCCCCCCCCCCCCCCCCCCCCCTGGTGTGATCTTTGAACTTCTAAAAGAGATCAACAATTTTCATCTGATCTAAGAATTTACGGACGAAAGATTTTTTCTTTCTTTTTTCTTTTTAACGAAGGTCCCGCAGAAGGTGTATTTTAAAGGGTTGTGTGAATGAGTTAAAAAAAACAAAACAAGCAATGACTTGTGAGTTGACTTGAACGCGTTGACAGCCTTGACATGGTCCTTTGCAGTCGGCTGGGCTATAAGCCACATCACTCACTTATTTACTTTACTTTGACACGAGTCCTGCAGCCGGTCAGGCGGTGGGTGTGTCCATCTGCTCGTGCCACGCTGTGCCTGGCGGGGGAGCTCGAGCAGGCCTCTCTGTCTCATCGGGAGGGGGGAGACCCCGCCACGTCAGTGGTCAGTGAGCCTCAGCATGGGCTGACCATCACGTCCTGAGGATTTCCCTACATGGGAAGGAACGGGCCACGGTGATGAGCTGGTCGCCTCCCCCCTCCCTCCCCCCCATTCCCCCTTCTCCATCCCCGACTCCTCTTTCTATAGCTTTCGCCTTTTGTATGTTATCTACATCAGTGAGGTTTCAGGCTTTTGAAAACACACAGGAAAGCAATGGAGAAAGTCGAGACGAGACGGGTGTGTGGGTGTGGGGGGGGGGGGGGGGGGGGGGGGGGGGGGGGGGGGGGGGGGGGGGGGGGGGGGGGGGGGGGGGGGGTTGGAACGAAAGAAAGAACGATAAGGATCACGATAGACTGCAGTTTGATGATGCTGGTTTGACAAGTTTTGAGAAGGACAGGGTGTAAACGGGTAGAATCGGGTTAAAAACATATGAAGAATGAAAGGGGTAGTAAAGACATTTGATAGTGCTAAGATGGTGCTTTAACGTGTAGGGCTGGTAAAAGATAGAGAAGAATGAGAGGGGGTGAGAGAGAGAGAAAAGAGAGAGAGGGAGAAGGGCAGAGATTGGAGATTGATGGAGGAGATGGTGCTTTAACGTGTAGGGCTGGGAGAGAGAGAAGACGAGAAAAGAGAGACGAGAGGGGGGAGGGGGAGAGAAGAGAGGAGAGAGAGAGGAGAGAGACAGGAGAGAGGAGAGAGAGAGGAGAGAGAGAGGAGAGAGGAGAGAGAGAGAGAGAGAGAGAGAGAGAGGCTGGAAAGAGAAAGACAACAGATGACCTAGTCTGAAAGTGCAAGGCAAGAGAACTCAGATGTGCTCCTATGGTTTGTTTCAACATTGTGTGGGAAGTATGCAGAGCTCTTAGAACACGTTTAGGCTGTCCAGCCAGGACATACAGTTGACAACTTATGAAAAAGGTAAATAGTAATAATATTGATAATGAAATGAAAAAACAAAAATAGTGAAGAAAGTAAATACATTTGAAAAAGAAAGGAAAATGAGAAGACAAAAAAAAAAAGTTGGAGTCCATAGCGAGGAGCCCAAAGTGATGAAGCCGGTGAAATATGTTCGTCTTACTTACCAGCGATTTCTGTCCGTCGTTTCTTTCTTTTTTTTTTTTGCTGATATCGCCTGTGGGATATTATGGAATTATAATGATGATAGAGAGTGCTGTAGTACACCAGTCCCCTGACAATATCTGGAACAGTTTTGGTGTGGCATGTCAAGCGCAAGGTATCAAACACACACCTTGCCGACCACTAGTCGGACATCGTTGACAAAGCCAGGTAGAGCCAGGAGCCAGCTTACTTCCGGCTTTTTTTCTTTTTTTAAAGTGCTTGTTTTATTTCAGGGTTTTGAAGACTAGATCGGAATCTCGCACGTTTGCATATACATCGCTTTTAACACAACTCAAGCCGGTTATGAAAAAAAAAAGTGGAGAGAAGTGACGGAATCGGTTGGATTTAACCGGCTTTGGTGGTTTCCTTCGGAGCTGAAGGACAGAGAGAACGCAGGATTGACGTGTGCCTGTGTGGGATAACATAAACAACAACAACAACAACGACAACAACAACAACAACAACAGCAAGTGACTTCCGTTTGATGTGGTCTACTTCAGTTTGTTCCTTTATGAATTATTTATTGTCCCATGAGTGTCGACAGACCTTTGGGGAGTCGTGGTGTGGTGAGGGACATTTTGGACGTTCAGGGAGCCATCTTCCACGCTGTCTGTGCTAAGCCTCCCATCCTTCCTGCCATTCTGTTGGACTAGACTAGACTGGAACCGGCGCGCTCGACTCTGTTCTGTGTCGCGTGGTGACGAACTTCATCACCTATAGAACTGATGGAGGCGTAGGGGAGAGGAAAGAGTGACGACGCACACACACACACACACACACGCAACACACACGCATGTGTTGTTTGTACCTTTCCAGTGTTGTAGTGTTTGATGGTCGTGTGTGTTGGCGACGTTAGCGAAGGCGGCGACGGTGGTGGTGGTGGGTGGTGGAAGTGGAAGGGAGGTGTTGGTGTGGAGGAGGGGGTGGTGATCTTCCATGTCGGGGTACCGAGGCTACAGTGCTTTGCCCCCTCCCTCTTCCTCCTCCTCCTACTACCGCCGTGCTTATCATGATGCAGGTGAGGGGTGTGTGTGTGTGTGTGTGTGTGTGTGTGTGTGTGTGTGTGTGTGTGTGTGTGTGTGTGTGTGTGTGTGTGTGTGTGTGTGTTTTCAAGTTTTTTTTTGTAATTGCTTGTTCTTCTGGCTTACACTTTTTCTTTCTCGTTCTTCTGTCTTTTTTTTTCTCTCTCCCCCCCCCCCCCCCCCCCCCCCCCCCACCCCCCCCTTTCCTTCCTATCTTGCTTTTTTTTCCCCTCCCTAATTCCTTCTTTTTGTCTGCTCTTCTTGGCTGACGACTGTGACGCAACCTGTGGGGTCGGCAGTGTTGAATAAGAACCCTTGCCGTCCCTCCCTTCTTCTCTTCTTCCATATTCATTCTGTCTGTCTTCCCCCCCCCCCCCCCCCGAAAAAAATTGCTCTCTCTCTCTCTCTCTCTCTCTCTCTCTCTCTCTCCCCCCCCCCCCCCCCCCCCCCCCCCACTCCCGCCATATTTAATGAGTGTTCTTGAAGAGGGCTTAATTCCAGTACTTGGACGAGTTCATGCAAACAGCGTTTGTAAATCGACCTTGAATTGGAGGAAAATGTAGTGTTGCGTCATTCACAGAGCTGCCATTAACCGTCGTAAATACTCCTTAAAACACGGGGTCTTCCAGTTCAGGCCACTTCAACTGGAAATCGCTGAAAACAACTTTGACTAGAACAACAACAAAACACAAGGGCGCGTTGTCTGCCCCCCCCCCCCCCCCCCCCCCCACCACCACTGCCTACCCCTTCTCTTTCCTTTCACTCCAAGCTCCCTTTCTCCCTCCCCCCCCCCTCCTCTCTTCCATTCCTGACGACTTCGTCATGTTTATTTTTGCTGTAGAATAAATACCACCCTGTGTGACTCGTTATAGGTAGCTCGTCCTTATCGGAAACACTGCCGAAACGGAAAGAACGTGTTTTGTTTTGATGCGCGCATACACACGCGCACACACGCATACGCGCACATACTCATACGCGCGCACACACACGCACGCATGCACACGCGCGCGCGCACACATGCGCGCACATACACATGGGCGCGCGCACACACGTACGCACGCATGCACGCGCGCGCGCTCGCGCGCGCACACACAGTCACACACACACACACACACACACACCCAGTGAATTGCGTAATTACGTCACCGACCGAAGATAGGACACTGGCCGATTTTTTTCAACATGTTCACTCCCTTAAGGACTGGCTTTCCCGTGACCGCCGACGTGACGTGACCTCCCAGGCTGACAGCCTTGGTGACAGGTCGTGCAACAGAACGTGCACGTGCGGCTCGGTATGCACTCGTTGTCCTTGCCTGAACACAGTGAGTGTGAGTGACACGGAAACCTCACTCGCCCCTCTCCCCACTCCACTGGCCCCTCAACAAGTCAGTGACGGTGCAGTCTTCTTCTTCTGCGTACGCAGGCAGATACTCCTGCAGACACCCCCTGTATAGGGAGTGGAGTTTTGTGTGTATGACCGGTTTTTTTTTTATCCCGCCATTACGGCAGCCATAGTCCAGCTTCGGGGAAGGTGCATTCTATGTGTAACGTGTCATCCATACCAACGGCCAAACTGGCCTTCTCTTCCGAAAGTTGGTGATGAGATTTGACGTGTGTGCAAGAGTTATGTGTGCGTTCACACACGGAACCTCGGTTTATAGTCTCATTCGGACTGTATGGGAAATGGAGTCAGAACCAGTGTTAACTCCAAGGGAAAAATCCCCCTGTACCGAAACGGCCCGGCGGAGATTCGAACCCGCAACGCCAAGATTACGAGTCCGGCGCTCTACCACTGAGTTATTCCGGCCCCCCAACATGGCAGTCGACCTCTGCGATACTTGCTCCATTCTACCGGGCGGCGTCAGAGGAAACACAAAGCAAAAACGGGGCGAGGCTTGTTTGTTTTTCTCTGCTACCAATTGTAGTGAATAAGAATCTTCAACACAGCCCTGCAGGAACATTCAGGACAGAGAGGAGTGTAACCAGGCGTTGAAAATGGACGTGAGTTTCAACTGAGGTCTTTTTTCTGTTTGGGTCCAGTCTC
>JADBJO010000964.1:175000-177500 GCA_016801955.1 Conus betulinus | reverse complement strand
TGCTGTCTGGTACTGCTGGGTCGTCACAGGCCAGTGTGTGTGTGTGTGTGTGTGTGTGTGTGTAGAGAAACCATCCTGCTGTTTTCTGTGAGTGAGGGGGTTGGAGGGGCGTGGGCTGCTCTGTCTCATATCGTTTTTCTTTTTTTTTTTTTTTTTTTTTTCTATTTCTTTCTTTGGTTCTTCAGTCTGCAAGTGTTATATTGTTTTGCCTATAAAAAAAAAAGAAACAATGACTTGACAGAATAGTGTTACGTGTAGCTCTTTTTTTTCTTCTTTGTTTTTTTTTTTTTTTTTTTTTTTTTTTTTTTCTTCTTTTCTTTGAACGTGCTGCGCATGGCACTTCATTTTTAGAACCTTAACTGAAAGACTAGCGTTCAGACCATTACGTGTGGAGATCATTGGGGGGGGGGGGGGGGGGGGGGGGGGAGCTTGCCCCCCCCTAGTCAGTGGTTGAAACCATGGGTGCCGAGTTTACTTTGCTTTCTTGGTGAGCGTGTTACTCATTAGGCCACCGCTGTACGCTGCTAAACCCTACATGGGGGGAAAGCCAACGGGAAAGTGGCTGCTGCGTTTCCTTTGGCTTAGGAGGACTGCGGGACACACTCGCTAGTCGGCGTCTAATGAGTAAATGGAAAAGGGGGGGGGGGGGGAGAGAGAGAGAGAGAGAGAGAGAGAGAGAGAGGAAGGGAAGGAAAAAAAAAAAAAAAGACAAGATAGATAGATAGAAAGAAAGAAAGAAAGGAAATAAAAGAAGGAAAGAGAGAAATAAAGATGAAATGAATTTAAATGAGAGCCGAAAACAAGATGATGAAGACGTGGAAGGGCAAGAGAAAAAAAAAAGGTCTGGAAAAAGACACTTTTAGCATCCTTCAAATCGGACATCTCGCCAGTAGGGGAAAGAGAACGAGAACATGCACCATGCACTGTTCTGGCCCCTTCCCCCCCCCCCCCCCCCCCCCCCCCCCCCCCCCCCCCCCCCCCCCCCCCCCCCCCCCACACCCCCTTTTTTTTTTTTTTTTTTTTTCCTTTTTGTTTTTGTTTTTGCAACCTATCTCTCCTTATCACTGGAACTGTCAGTTGACATGATAAGGCCAGGGGAGAAAAATGGTAGAGAACGCTGTGCACATTCTTTGGTTTCTCTTGCTCTGGTGCCGCCGGCCCGATCGGTCCTGACAGTGACATCGGAAGGGGAGCGAGCAGCGAGGATGTTTTGGTTATACAACTCCAAATCGTGAGAGGACCTCTTAGCGTTCGCTAGGCGAATCTCCGCCGGGCCGTTTCGGTACAGGGGGATTTTTTTCCCTCGGAGTTAACATTGGTTTGACCCTCCATTCCCCTTACAGTCCTTCGAATGAGACTATAAACCGAGGTTCCGTGTGTGAACGCACGCACGTCTTGCACACACGTCAAATCCCATACCAACTTTCGGAAGAGAAGGCCAGTTTGGCCGTTGGTATGGATGACACGCGACACATAGCATGCACCTTCCCCGAAGTTGGAGTATGGCTGCCTTAATGGCGGGATAGAAGAAAACGGTCATGCGCACAAAATTACACTCCCTTAGTTGGGTAGATGGGACTAATCCTTGCCTGTCCATATAGGGAGTGTCCGCAGGAGTATCAGCCCGCATACGCAGAAGCAGCTTGGCGTAAATAGATGATAGCTTGCCTGTGAGGTGGCGGGGCGCTTACATTAGCTGCACTCCTCCGTTCTGTGACTACTACCACACAACCGTGTATGCAGTTTAACAGCTCACTAATGTGGTAGGGGGATATTGCATGCATGTGCCAGTCATGAGAATCTGGGAGGGGGGGGGGGGGAGGGAGGGAGGGGGGGGTAGCAGACGTATGGGAGGAATCCATCCATTTCTCTGGGTGTTGGTCGTGGCGAAAGTTCGGGTTGCTGGCGAAAGTATTAATTATGATTATCTTTGATCACCTTTAGTCAGCCGGGCGGACGAGGGCATGTTAGAATCACAAGCTTACCTCCGCCACAGACGTGATGATGCCAACAGTTTGATTTTGAAGTTGTTGTTGTTTGTTTTTTGATTGATGTTGAAGTTGCTGTTATGTGTGACCTCGGTCGTGAAAGAGGCAGAGTGAATGAAGTTAGAGGTCCGTCCCTTTTCTTCTTTTGAGTAGTATACATGCCAAAAAAAAAAAAAAAAAAAAATGATTGGCTAGACCCAGGTGACGTGATCTCAGGGTCAAGGTCATAACCTGTTCTTCCCTTCCAGAGATAACTCGGCTTCTGTCACTTTATGGAAGGAAGGGGGGGGGGGGGGGGGGGGGGGGGGGGGGGGGGGGGGGGGGGGGGAAGAAAGGTTGGGACGATGGGAGCGGAGGGGGTGTCTGGGGTGGGGGAGGGGATGGTAAGGGAGGTAAGAAAAGATGATGGCGGTGGCAGAGGAGAAAAAACGTCCCTCCTGCCCTCCCTCCCTCCCTCCCCGCTGCCCCCCTTCCCGCTCCCTCATCCCACCCCCACCCTCACTCTCACCCTC
>JADBJO010000964.1:150000-165000 GCA_016801955.1 Conus betulinus | reverse complement strand
GGAGGGAGGGGGATAAATTCTGATCTTTTAATCTCTTTATGTTTTCATCTTCAGAATTAACATGGGGGGGGGGTGGGGGGGGGGGGGGGGGGGGGGGAGCAGCAATTCCTTGCTTCTAGTAAGAAAAGTTGGGGCTGTGTTCATATTCCTGATTAAAGTTTAGGAGTGTTTCCTTACTCATAGTTCAATTTTTTTTTTTTTTTTCTTAGCTCTTAAAAAAAAAAAAAATTGTATTTTTATATCTTTAATCAAATTTTTTCCCAAATGACCATAGTCATAAATGACATTGGGAGGATGTATTTTTAGTGCTACTAGTTAAGATGTTGGGCTGTTTTCATACACTGAAATGAAATGAAGTTAGGGTTGTTTTTTCATACCTCTGACTACAAGTTTGGATTGGAAGCCTCGTGCAGTCCTGAGAACCAGTGGGTTGCCTCCCCTGGTAGCTTTGTGTTCCTTGGTCTGCAGATCAGACTTTGAGACAGTTTGGTATCACATCTTTTGGCAACAGTGGACTGTTGTGGAGACAGACACACAGACAGATGAAGACGGACAGAGAGGGAGAGACTAGGGGTCAGATAAACAGGCTGAAAAATCCATAAAGTGTGTGTGTGTGTGTGTGTGTGTGTGTGTGTGTGAGAGAGAGAGAGAGAGAGAGAGAGAGAACGAACAGTTTTATTTTTTAATTTGATTTTGCCAGGGTAATGAGATAAGCAATATAAAAACTTTTTTTCCCACCCAGTGCTAGGGCAAAAGGAAAGAAGAATTAAATATCAAATTAATGTGAAATACATATAAAAGGAATAAACAATGACAAGATCGTGCACAGTTCAGTACAAATTAGCAATTCTACACACCATGACAATAGAAAAACAAGGGATGAAACAGGGTTAGGGGTAGGTTGGTTTGAATGGAAAGATAGCATATATATATATAGAGAGAGAGAGAGAGAGAGATTGTATGTGTGTGTGTGTGTGCGCGCGCCTGCTCCCGCGCACATGTGCATGTAAATGTGAGTGTATTTCCTTTTGTTGTCTGTGTGTGTATGACATAAAAATATGGAAACAAAAAAATGCATTCAGAGACCAATTTCACCAAGTCACATGCTTCTAAAGTGCTGAGAACAGAAATGATGTGGAAGTGGTGGACATCCGATTCCTGAGAATAGACATTCTGTGGAAAGTGGTGGACATCTGATTCTTGAGGACAGAAATTCTGTGGGAAGTGGTGGACATCTGATTTCTGAGGACAGAAATTCTATGGGAAGTGGTGGACATCTGATTCCTGTGGACAGAAATTCTGTCTGTGGGAAGTGGTGGACATCTGATTCCTGAGAATAGACATTTCTGTGGGAAGTGGTGGACATCTGTTTTCTGAGGACAGAAATTCTGTGGGAAGTGATGGACATCTGATTCCTTAGGACAGAAATTCTGTGGGAAGTGGTGGACATCTGATTCCTGAGGATAGACATTCTGCGGGAAGTGTTGGATCAACAGCTTGCCTTTGGATTCTTTGTCTTGACGTTCCATGAATGTTCACGTCTTCTTGGGTGCGCCTTCTGGAATGAGTTCAACAGAGTTGTTGGAGGAATTTTGTTTTGTTTTGTTCTAAATGAAAAATGTATCATTAGGTTTAGCTCCGACCTTATGGGAGGGTAATCATCACCCCATGATGGTAGGTTGTTGGGTGTGGTGAGTGAGTGATGCTAAGGCAGTCGAGGATCTCATTCTCATCTTTTAAAAGGTGAAGAACAGAAGCTCTGTGGTGCATTCCATTTCATGTACCACTCGCAGTGAAACATATTCTTTTACAGTGCTGGGGCTTGCATGATGTGAGACGTAAACACTTTACAGCAGACTCCATGAAAGCCTTGTTCAGAGATGTCCTGCCTGATGCAACTTTGCGCTTCTGAAAGAGATTAACATTTTTGGTCTGATCTGATATTTTATGGAGGAAACCTTTTTAACAAAATTTCTGGTGTGTTTTTTTAGAAGTTGTGTTTCAAAGACTTGTCTGAATGAGGGTTACTTTTTGTTTGTTTTGTTTTGTTTATTTATATGATTTGTGAGTTGACTTCAGTGTAGTGACAGCCCTGATATGGCCCTTTGCAGTTGGCTGGGCTAGAAGCAACATTGCTCACTGACTCACTGTGCCACCCTCTGTCCTCAAATCATGGGCGACAGGGCAGAGGTGTTGTGTGACCTGTCCAGTCCTTTGTGCTGTCTGTCCAGGAGGGGACTGTTAGGTGTGCCTCTGGGGGCGTCCACTGTGTGGTGCAGTAGTGTGTGTGGTCTGCCTCTGGGGGCATCCACTGTCCGATGTGTGGTGCAGTAGTGTGTGTGTGGTCTGCCTCTGGGGGCATCCACTGTGTGGTGCAGTAGTGTGTGTGGTCTGCCTCTGGGGGCATCCACTGTGTGGTGCAGTAGTGTGTGTGGTCTGCCTCTGGGGGTGTCCACTGTCCACTGTGGTGCAGTAGTGTGTGTGTGTGATCTGCCTCTGGGGGTGTCCACTGTCCACTGTGTGGTGCAGTAGTGTGTGTGTGTGTGTGTGTGTGTGTGTGTGTGTGTGTGTGTGTGTGTGTGTGTGCGCAACTAAAATAAGTAATGTAACTAAAATAAGTAAATGATGCAGGGACAGAATGAATGAAAAAAAAAAAAAACCCCACACAAAACAAAACATACAAGATCGTGAAGAATCATACATATGATTCATTCCGATCTGGAAAGTGAATAGAGATGACGCATCTGAATTATTCATTGGCTAAAAACAGAGCAGAGTAATAACATCCATACACCACCAATGCACTCACATGCACACACACACACACACACACACACACACACACACACACACACACACACACACACACACACACCCCCCTCCCCACACACACACCTACACCAGTCAGAAACTTTCTGTTTTCTGTTGTATATCAAAAAAAAAGACACTTTCACCTCAGAAAACATAAAACATATAATGACAGAAGACTGTTGAAACGCTCATTGACTGTGGAGAGAAGATTCTTTGTCAAGATACCTGGTCTGACCTCTTGCCCTTTAACTTACAGAGAGAGCACATAAACCTGTTTGTATCAAAGAGCAAGGTGGGGTTACACAGCAAAGAAAGATAGACCAAAAGCTGGGTTATTTGAGCTCTCTACTACTCTTTTCCATCTCTGACGCATATATACATGTGTCAGGCTATGCGACTGGCCAAAAAAACCGAACTTTCTCCTGATTGGTAGAATGTTGGTGTGGTGTATACCTGTTAAATGGCAGTGGGCGTGTGATATATGCCAGTAAACAGCGTGATATGCCAGTGAATGGCATGTGTGAAGCAGCTTGTGTGGGACAGACAGCTTGAAGTCATGTGCGGGTCGGGATGACTCGGGGGACACAGACAGGGAGGGAGGATAGCTGACAGCAGTGGAATGCACAATGGAATGTATCGAAGGAGGAAATCAATGCAGAGGATTGTGAGGTGGATAACTTGCCGTGAGCTCTCCCGTGCTGGGCTGTGCTGTGGTTTTTGTGGTTTAGCCTGGTGAGCCAGAAGGTGAGGTGTGTGTGTGTGTGTGTATGTGCATGCACACTCACTCAGTCTCCCTTACACCATGAGGTCCCCCAAAGTGGGGTGGATTTTTTTCTTAGGTGTTGTAGTGGTTGGTGTGTGTGTGTGTGTGTGTGTGTGTGTGTGTGTGTGTGATGATCAGTACATATGCATATGTTTGTGTTTGGGTGTGCACGGGTGGTTCTGTGTGTGTGTGTGTGTGTGTGTGTGTGTGTGTGTGTGTGTGTGTGTGTTTACATGGACAAAGCATGCTAAATGAACATATTTCCTGTGTCAGTGTGGAACATTTTGGACACGAGATGATCAGTCAAGTTTGAGAGTACATTCACTTGGTGGTCAGCTGAGCATCAGCCAAAACAGGCGTTGTCATTCATGGGGAGACTTGGACTGCTGGAGAAAGTAACTCCTTACCAGCTCACAGTGGCAAGGTTGATAGGATTGGGTCTGCTGAGCATAGGGTGTTATATGCCATTCACAGAGCATCACTGCTGAGATGTGCCTGACCCCGGGTGTTGGCGTTGCCACACTGGTGATGTTCATGTGCGTTCTGTCTGACAGTGTCTGGATCCATTGTTGCCAGATTATGGTCATGTGTTCTCCGTCTTATAACCAGTTGTGGGTGGGAATTGTTAAATCTCAAGGGAGAGATTCATGTGCTGTTTGTCTCATGAAAGTCTGGAGGTGGTGTTGCTATGTTTGGGAAACATTCATGTGTGTTCTGTCTCTTAGTGTCTCTGTTGTTATTGTGGCCTTGTTGATGGTGATTAGGTGTGTTCTGTCTCTTAGTGTCTGTTGTTATTGTGGCCTTGTTGATGGTATTAGGTGTGTTCTGTCTCTTAGTGTCTGTTGTTATTGTGGCCTTGTTGATGGTGATTAGGTGTGTTCTGTCTTGGTCCGCCTGGTGTTCCACTGTTACCAGGTTGGCCGATGTACAGACATGTTCTCCCTCAATGTTATTTTAGTGTGAATTGCCACGTTGAGGATGTTCATGTGTGTGTCAGCCTCTGTGTTAGGTGGTGTTGTGGCCACATTCAGAACAGACAAAAAGTGTTCAGTCTCATTGTATGCGGTGTTAATATTGCCTGTAATAGGTGTTATTGTGGCCACATTCAGAACTTACGAAAAGTGTTCAGTCTCATTGTATGTGGTGTTGATATTGTTTGTATTAGCTGTTATTGTTCCCACATTCAGAATTGACAAAAGTTCTCAGTCTCATTGTATGTGGGGTGATATTGTGTCACATGGATGGTGGATATGTGTGGTGTTTGCCATTAACACATGGTGCACATTGAGTTGTTTTTTTTGTTTGTTTGTTTTTTTTTTTTAGGAAGGGACATGGTCTGTTGTTGATGGATCAGTTTAGAATTTGGCCTTGTTTGAAAAGAAAAAAAAGGGCTATACATGCATGTGTGCTCTCTCTCTCTCTTTCTCTCTCTGTCTCTGTCTCTCTGTCTCTGTCTCTGTCTCTCTCTCTCTCTCTCTCTCTCTCTCTCTCTCTCTCTCTCTCTCACACACACACACACACACACACACACACACACACACACACACACACACACACACACACACACACACACACACTACACATGCATACACACACACACACACACACACACACACACACACACACACACACACACACACACTACACACACACTACACACACACACACACACACACACACACACACACACACACACACACACACACACACACACACACACACACACACACACACACACACACACACTACACACACACACACACACACACACACACACACACATACATACAAACATACACATTCCCACCCTTGCACATGCACAGAGATCTGTCAAATGAAAGAGCACAGATCATTCTCCAACAAAGCTGATCTTGACAACAGCAGAGGCAGTCTCTCAACAATGCTGTAGTGTCACGTGCTGTGAGCCCAGCATGGCCTGATGGTGGGGAATGTATTGTACTAGCATGGGGAAAGCTGTACCAGTACACAACTATCAGAAACCAAACCAACAGCCCTCCAAAGGGAAGAAAACAGTACAATAATCACAACACCACTGACCACAACATTGCACAAATTTTTGGCCTTGTGGCCTTTTTCAAGTGAAGAGAGAAAAAAAAACAATACAACTTAGTGATTTCCGTCTTTGACAACTCTTTGAAAAAAAAACCCACCAATAAAACTAAGTGATATCCATCTTTGACAACTCTTTTGATTTGTCAAAGATGGATATCACCTAGTTTTTTTTGTTTTTTTTTCTCTTCATATGAAAAAGGTCAAAAAATTGTGCAGTGTTATGAAGAGTGCTGTTGTGATTGTTGTATAAGAGTATAGATTTCCCCAAAAATGGACACAGCTTGCTATGGGAATGTCGAGCCTGGAGCCCCATTGATGTTGGAGTTGGTGAAGTTGTATGTGTGGTCCAGGTACTCTATAGACAGAAGTCTGTCTCAAATTCATGAAATCCAGGCAGTGGATGGGATTGTTCACAGTAATCATGGCTTCATGACTGAAGGCTGGAGGCATGGGCCATCAGGGATATGTGTAGCTCTGTATCCTCAGTTGTGTGCAACATGGTAGAGGTGTTGAGAGATTTTTTTTTTTTTTTCGTCAGCCAGCATATAAACTTGCTGTTAGACATTTTGTGGCATGCCCCTTTTTTTTTTAACCAGATGCTGAGAATCTGTCCAAAGCATTTGTTTTTGAAGGTCTGGAGTTTTTTCAGTTGAAGACCTGGTGTTGGTGTCCACATGTCACATCCATGGAGAAGGATTGGTAGATCACCAGTGACTTGTCTTCCTAGGGATTAAAGAAAATGGTTCTAGTCGACTTGCGCGGTCCAGTCCTGTCACAGCAGATTTCTCTGTGTTAAGAAATGGGACTGGGTGCCCAGGGAAGGGACATCAGGTGCCAGAGCTCAGCACTTGTTGTGTGGGTCTATCAGTGTATGTGTTGGTTAACCCTATCAATGTGGATGTCACCCCCAACAGTTTTGCTTCAGACAGCTTCCTTTTTGGTTGGGGGGGTGGTCGGCGTCTTAAGCTGAGCTAAGTGCTGCCCAAGCGACATTGGTTTATGGCCTCAGCTGAAAGACTTAGCGCCTGCCCCCACCCGCCCTGCCCCGCCCCTCCAACCACCCCTTGAGAGGAGAGGGCCAAGGGAGGTAGGGAGGAGGGGCGGGAGTGTGAAGAGTCCGTCCTGTTGGAGACTGGGAACTGCAGACCTGGGATCTTCTTGGCGTCCTAAGGGAGTGTGTTATCCCAGAGGTCAGGGCTGCCTGACAGAGACTGACAGGGTGTGTGTGGCGGCGGGGGGGGGGGGGGGGGGGGGGGGGGGGGGGGGGGGGGGGGGGAGTGGGGTTGTAGGCGTGGTGTTGTGCTGTGTTGTGTGCTGTGTGCCGATCTGACCACCGGCTTGCCTCACCTCATGTTCCTGTCTTTTTGCCCACCTCTCTCCCCAGCTGCCCACCTGGCCTATAAACGTCGTCGCTCAGGTAACCATGGTGATTGGTGTCTTGTGCCTACCTGTTGTTTGTTGTTGTTGTTTTTTTTTCCCTCCCCTATTTGTGGTTTTTGGGTTTTGGGTTGGTTGTTTTTTTTTATTCCTACTGCTGTTGGGAAGAGGGTTGTTCCGTGAACAGGAGAAACATCTCCATGTCTGTAGTCTGTGTGTCACTTGGTCTCAAACTCAAACACTGGTGCAAATGCCACCCCTTGCAGTTTCTATTTCAATTTTCTTTTTTTTTTCCATTTTGGAATACCAGTGTGAAATAACTAGATGTTTTTCCTGGAAGATTAAAAAAAAAAATTCTTGAGAAAGAAAGAGGTAAAGGAAGGAAAGAAGAAGAAAGCCATGCGCTCTTCTTTCCATGTGTACTCTGCATTGTTGTCCTAGGACTAGAAAGTGTTCACTCAGCTCCATTGCTTTGACTGTCACTGTCCACCTCTAGGACCTCAGGGGAGAAGTCACACTCCCCAAATATCTCCCCTGCTGGTGGATGATCCCATTCTGCTTCAGAAAGGTTCAGTCTATTGCCTGAGATTCATCTGTGAATCTTGTGAAATCAAGACAGTAAGTTGGAAAACCACATTGGCCATCATCGTCTGTTGACTGTTGTGGTCAGCGCGACTGTCCAGTAGAATCACCCAAGGCATTGAGAGAGATGCTTCAATGGATTCATGATATTTGCACAGCTCATGTCACATTGACAAGCCAGCGGAGATTTTTTGTTGTAACAGAGTGTGACCTGAAGGGCAGGGGGAAGCTGGAACTCTGATAACATTTGTTGGAGCTTGTTGGTAGATGTACCCTAAAGCTCTGTAAATGTAACTCTGTCAGTGTTCATTGTGATGTGTACTTGAGCAGGTTTTGAAAACATGAAAAAAGAAAAGATTTGAGAAAGGAAAAGAAAACTTGAGTGGTGTGTAGGTTTGCCTTTGCCTCAAGATGTCGACCAGGGCCTAGATAGGCTCCAGCTTTGCTAGGCCTGGGTCATCATTCCAAGCAATCATGGACAGCCTTCTGGGACCTTGCAGCGGGCCTGGGCCATCATTCCAAGCAGCCATGGACAGCCTTCTGGGACCTTGCAGCAGGCCTGGGCCATCATTCCAAGCAGCCATGGACAGCCTTCTGGGACCTTGCAGCGGGCCTGGGCCATCATTCCAAGCAGCCATGGACAGCCTTCTGGGACCTTGCAGCGGGCCTGGGTCATCATTCCAAGCAGTCATGGACAGCCTTCTGGGTCCTTACACCAGGCCTGGGTCATCATTCCAAGCAGTCATGGACAGCCTTCTGGGTCCTTACACCAGGCCTGGGTTACATTCCAAGTAGTCATTGACAGCCTTCTGGGTCCTTGACAATCAGGAAGACAGCCAGGGCTACTGAGACCTCCTTCATTCTGGGAAAGACTGATCAGGCTGACAAAGGGTGGATCACTGCTGTCATGTATGCTTGATGAGCTGTCATCAGAGAATACTATGCCAGACCATAGGCCAAATGTAGCTGATGTTTTTGTTGGAAAGTCCTAAGTGAAGATCATGGACATCATTAGTTTAGCGTTTGTTTGACAGCGTTGTTGCGCCAAGGAAACAAAACAGCAGACAACTTATGGTCAGCTCTTCTCAGAGGCTTTGATGCTAGGACAAGATATTTGAAATGCATTGTATGTTGCTGTTGTAAAGAATATGCAACACCAAACCAGCAGGCCAAATGAATTTAACTTCTTCACTGGCTAAGTAATGTTGAAACAGCAAACTTGCTCCAAACTTGTTGAAGAAATGAATGGTGAAACAGCAGACAGTGTGCGCCTAGCTTTGTTTGGAAAGTAGTGCTACTACATCAGATGGCATGGGCCTCTCTGTCTCTCTCACTTCAGTTAAAAGTAATGCTAAATCAGCAGACAGCATGTGTCTTACTTCTGTTCAAAAGAAAATGCTTAAAATAGCAGACATCTATCAATCTTTTGGTGGAAAATAATGCTAAAACAACAGACATGTGTCTGAACTCCAGTTTGAAAGTGATGCTAAAAATCGAACGAGATGTATTTCACTTTTGTCAGAAAAGTGGAGCGATTTTTTTTTTTTCTTTTTTTTCTTTTCTTTTCTTTTTTTTTTTTTTTTTTTTTTTTGTAAGCAGATAGTGCGCATCTAACGTCGCTGAAAAGTGTCAGGCAGCGACAATAGCCATGTATCTAACATAAGCTGGATTGCAACATAATGTAACCAAAGCAGCGGACAGCGCATATTGGCTGTTTGAAAGCACTGTGTGGAAACAGCAGACAGCTGTCAAGTAGGCTCAGAGTATTCAGGTTCTGTTCAGGTGTTGCTGGTGACAAATGTTTAAAGGTGGGAGTACCAATGTGACACACACAGACTGTGGTTGTGGAGATGAACCTTCTCTTGATCAGGGTTTGCAAGTAGACTGGGACACTTTTTTTCATGTTTTTTTTGTGCTGGTGTTGGTGGTAGTGCTTGTTGTGGTAGTGATGTGTTTTTACACGACCAGTGTCTTGGTTTGGTTTGCAAGAAGACCCCTACCCCCCCCTCCCTCACCCCCCACCCCATTTCCCTACCCACCCCCCCCCCTCCTTCACCCCTTTCGCCCAGACTCCTCCCTGTTCATGTCCTTCTCTGTCCTGTAGCCCCAACTTGCTTTTGAGTTACAATGGAATGACAGTGGAGCAAGTTTCATTGTGTCCTGTCGTTGTTGGTTGCTTTGTTTTTTTGTTTTAGTCTTCTGTTCTTAGTTGTTTATCTGTGTTGGGGGAGAAGGGTGCATTGTGGCTTGGAGGGTGGGCAGGAGTGGTGTGGTGTATGTAATGTATGGACATCAGTCAGTGCACCCCGGTGATGTCTCCATGATGGGACTGTGAAATTGCACTGATGTTGACCAGACACGTTTAGCCTCTCTCTCTCTCTCTCTCTCTCTCTGTCTCTCTGTCTCTGTCTCTGTCTCTGTCTGTCTGTCTCTCTCTCTCTCTCTCTCTCTGTGCATGCTTGTGTGTGTGTGTGTGTGTGTGTGTGTGTGTGTGTGGTTGCTGAGTGAGTGAAAGGGAGAGAAAAGAGAGAAGTGTGAGTAAGCATATACTCATGAAAACAAAATTATGGATCGGGCACAAAACGTCAAATAAGATGCATTTGAAAAAGGAGTTTATTAAGGTTGGCATGCTGTATTTCATATTCCACACACTCCAGTCACATAACACACACACACGCACGCACGCACGCGCACAGGTACGCACACGCGCGCGCACACACACATTCATTGAAGGGGAAGAGGAGGTGTAACAAAGATCATTTTCACCATTATTTTTCACTGGATTTTGTTGTTGTTGATATTGTTGTTGTTAAAGATTTTTTTTCCTATTGATAGTGGTTTAGTTTCATTCCTTGTTCCTTGATCTGTTCTGCTGTTTCTCATGGTTTGTGGCTTAGAATATATTAATGTGTCCCATGGTTTATTGACACTCCTTGTTTTATCAACTGTTGCATAAATGGATTAGGACTGCTTGAACATCTTCCTGCTCTCCTCTCTCCCCCCACCCCTCAGCAATCCCAGTCCCCCCCCCCCCCCCCCCCCCCCCCCTTCCAGCCCCCAACCATTCTCTAATCTCACATATCAACAGCTACAGACAAAAATGCAAGTGCAAGCATATGCATACTTTACATGTACACGCTCTTACACATGTGTATGTACACACATGCATGCACTGCACATTGGCAGGACGGCAGGCAGGTACGCTTGCACACATTTATACAGACACACACACAGACACACAAGAGAGATATGTGCGCATGCATGCGCGTGACCACACACATGCATGCATGCGCACATGCACGCGCACACATACACACACACACACACAAACACACATACACAGAGAGGGCAGACACACACATATCCAGGTGAACACACAAAGCTAGAAATATCCACCTGCAGAGCTGTTCCTGCCCCCACCCCCCCCCCCCCAGTCTGCCCCCCCCCCCCCCTCCACCACCCCCTCTTCTCTATCCTCCACTCCCCATCATCTGGAACTGCGAAATGCCTGCACTGCATAGCCTGAAGTGTAGACTGCACATAGTTTTCTGGAATAGCACTGCCATAGCCAGAGATACAAGGTTCACATAGTTCTGTAGACAAAAGCAGAGTCTGCCCATCACTGATAGCCAGAGCCCTAGACTAGTTAAAAGTTCATCACAAAGCTTCGTTCAATGAATAGCCCAACTCCTGGGCTACTCAAGCTGGAGGTCTGTGTACAAGTTCACAACAATAGCAGTATTCACCAGAATCCAACGGTCAGAGAGCCCTAATCGGGCTCAAGTTCACATAGCTAGAATAGCAGTGGCTTGCCGGAGACTGAAGTTTGCATAGTTCCCAGGCAGAGCACAATCCCAGAATGGTCAGACCAGTGTGGAGGAAGTTTCAACGTGAGGTGACTGCAGGCAGAAATTGAAAGGAATTCAAAGTTACTGTGCCACCTAACGTGGACCAACAAAGTACAAGACAAAACACGACATGTTTCGACATCTTAGGTCTTCTTCAGGCAAGATACACAACATTCAGGACAAACAAAATGAAGAACGAGCCGTCACTTATCTTATCAAATTTGGCTGAAGATGGGCATTCAGCACCAGTTTAACGCCCGTCTAGCGCTGAATTTGAGAAAAGTGAATTTGAGAAAATGAGTGAACGAGCAATCACATATCTTCATCTTCAATTTGGCGTGAGATGGGCATTGAACACCCCACCTTGCACCAAATTTGAGAACACAAGTGATTGTTCATTCTTTGTTTTCATTGTCCAATGTTGTTTATCTTGGCTAAAGAAGATCTAAGAGGTCAAAATGCGTCACGTTTTGTCTGGTAATTTGTTTGTCCCTGTTAACAGGCAGAGTGACTTTGAATTCATTTTAAGTTCATTCTGCAAGAGTGATTTAACCCTCAGCAGTTCTTTCCCTTGAATTTGATCACCGGTGATAACGGTTTTTCTTCCCAGAATTATTGTATTTAAAACATTTTTGTTATCTGAAGCAATGTATCGCTGAAAAAAACCTGAAAAACAGACACATCCATCTCAAAAATATTATTTTAGAAAAAATGCGCAGAATGTTACGAAAAATTACAAAAAATTCATGCAAAATGCAAAAATCTCAAAAACTGTTGAGAGTTAAAGACTTTGTTGTTGTTGTTTTCCTAGAAAAGGCCATGGTATCTTCTTACTGTACCTGGCCAGTCATTTGATCAGTCTGTCTGTGGTTGGGGATTAGTGGGTGTTTATTTTGCCCTTTGTGTTGAGTAGATTTTGTTCTTGTTCTGTAAGTTTCTTGTAGATTTTTTTAGTTCTGTTCCCCCCTGTATGTTTCCTGTTAATTCCCAGCAATACTGTGGCCTTTGGGCTCTGGAGAGTATGAATGGAATTTTCTCCACCTTCTTATTAATCCAGTTTCTTTGTGTGATGGGGACGATGTTCAGCAGTTTGGCAGTTGATGGCACAATTTTCCTCTGGTATGGGTTAGTTTTGTTTGTGTGTGTGAGTGTGAGTGTGTGTGTGTGTGTGTGTGTGTGTGTGTGTGTGTGTGTGTGTGTGTGTGTGTAAAAGGAAGGGAGGGAGGGGAGAGAGAGAGAGAGAGAGTCAGTCAGTTGATGGCACTTTTCTCTGTTGATATGGGTTGGTTTTGTTCTTAGATTGTGTGTGTGGGTGCATGTGTGTGTGTGTGTGTGTGTGTGTGTGTGTGTGTGTGTGTGTGTGTGTGTGTATGAAAGGGGAGAGAGAGAGACATAGAGAGAGATAGAGAGATTATATGCATCCTGACCTATGTTTGTACTCTTTGCACATTCTTTAATGCACAAGTTCCAAAATGGTATCCTGTGTCTGTCTGTGTCATTAAAAAAAAAAAAATGCTAACACAAGAACGGAAGCTTTGCTACAAGAATCAGAGCCTGTGATGCATCTGAAAGTTCACAGTTCATGAATTGTGAGAAGAGGGTTGCCTTATCATCAAAAGTAAGAAATAAGTGTGCTGTGTCTGTGTTTGAAGTTTTAATCTATCTGGGGTGCTAGTGAAATCGCATAAAAGTGCTGGGTGCCATCAATTCACGCGATAACATTGTTTGTCTGTGTGGCTGTACTAGTTTCAAACCATTTCGTGTGCCTGTGTGTTGCAGCCAGCAGTGCAGGGGCTGGAGCCGCGGACGAAGAACTGTTCATCAAGTCTTTCGAGGATGTGCCCAAGGTCAAGGTTGGTTTTCGCTGTTGTTGTGCTCACAACTGAAAAAGGAATAATCACATGCCCTTGCATAGCTGACCAAATCAGCACATCAGCTGTTTTGAAAACTCCAGGTGGTCTGATCTGCAGCCTGTGTGGGACTTTTCCGGCATCAGATGCTGACAGGCTTTTCCCAGACATTAGGACAAGAAAACGAGTGTGCAAGACTTGACTCAGGACTGTAGGAAAATGCTTTCGACACTGTGAGACTGCTTCAGGAAAGCGAAGGGGAAACAGTGCAGTGCTGTGTGCACTTGGAGAGTCCTTGATGAGATGTTCCACCTAGCACTGACATTCCCCCTCTCTGCAGGCCTGACCACTCCAGCAGGCGTGGACAAGAGCAAGCATTTGCCCAAGGCTGAGGAGTCGAACATGTTCAGCTTTTGCTGGTTTTGTGGCTGTGTCATGTTTGGTGCCGTAACAGCGGCATTGTTTCCTTGCTGTTCTTTCTGACTTGCTGTGCACAGCCACGTCTTGGATGGTCCCTGCTGCAGGCCCGGCACCAGCAATGCACTATGAGCAGTCTCAGGGGGGGGGGGGGGGGGGGGGGGGGGGGGGGGGGGGGGGGGGGGGCTGGAATAGCACAGTGGTAGAGCGCCGGACTCATAATCTTGGTGTTGCGGGTTTGAATCTCTGCCAGGCCGTTTCGGTACAGGGGGATTTTTCCTCAGAGTTAACGTTGGTTCTGACTCCATTTTCCATACAGTCCTTTGAATGAGACTGTAAACCGAGAGTTTCCATGTGTGAACGCACACATAACATCTTCCACACACATAAAATCCCATCACCAGCTTTCGGAAGAGAAGGCCAGTTTGGCCGTCAGTATGGATGACACGTTACACTGGCTGCCTTAATGGCGGGAAAAAAACAGTCATACACACAAAACTCCACTGCCTTTGTTGGGTAGATGAGATTAATACCTGCCTGTTTATACAGGGAGTGTCCGTAGGAGTAATAGTCTGTGTAGGCAGAGAAGAAGAAGAAGCAGTCCGTGGAATTTGCCGTGAGGCAACCTGCTGGAAGGGACGCTACACTGCTGCCAAGTCACTAGTCGTGTTCAGTGGTGGCCTGTTCTGATCCAGCAAAAAAGGGGACACCACCTACTGAAACCCGCACTGAGGAGTGTTTGTTCAGGTGTGTAACCAGCGTCAGTGAGCAGCATTGTGTGAGAGCATCACCATGTTCGTCCAAGGACAGTCCCCATGAACTCGCTGATGTCTGTGATGTGATCATGAGCTCACTAAGGTTTTTTACAGGTGGACAGAAAGTTTGAAACAGTGGTCATGGGCATGAAGGCCACAGAGTTTTCAGGCTTGATTTGAAATAGTATCCGTGGGTCTGAGGATGATGAAAATGGTGCTTTGAAGTTCCAGTCCATGAGATTACATGACAGAGCTGTATTCTGTGGTTGCTTTTATAGTTTATCCTGACGTCAGTCAGACCCAAGAAATATACGTACCTGCAGTGTAGGTCGGGAAATTTGAGTAGCACTCTCAGAGGCACAGTCGTTGAGCACACAAAAACTCAATTGTATGGTCCCAGTCTTCATCGTTGGGCCTATGGCACACTCATTCAGCCCTGGTATGGCCCTTGCGGTCGGCTGGGCAATAAGCAACATTACCTTACCTTACACTCATTCAGGTTTCAAGGATCTGGTGGAGGCCAA